>JAHKNZ010000093.1:0-31362 GCA_019054715.1 Fusarium sp. S19/10
TTGGTAGCTATCAAGTAGAAGGATGAGCGCGTTTCATGGCCGGTTTTCGGCTTGTATAGCTTGATGTTTGAAAACTTGTTAAACCGGTTCAGGATAGTCACGGTATCCCAGGCCTCAACCTTGTGCAGCAAGATGACCATAGTGCCTCCTAGCTCGACATGCTCAAGACCAAGAGCCAGCTGTGTCGTGGTCAACCTGCGGGCTTCGCAGTCTTTCTTATTCGGATCTCGTATGTAGTTTCGTAATGTGGCACCGTCGCAGACGACTAAACCGAAACGCCTATCTGGTTCGAGTTGACGCGACTGGAAATTACGTGCGTCCGGATGGTCCCTGGGAATCGTCTCACATCCCATGTCTTCGGCTAGTAAAGTGATGTCGAGAAGTCTTCGCTCGACTTTCATGTTATCGGGCAATAACACACGATGTCCGCCTTGTTTCTCAGGCAGACTGAATGCAAGTGCCCTAGCGTTGGGATTGAGTCCCAAGGCCACAGACAGAAAACCGCCTGGAGCCATGCACCAGTCGAGAATACTAGGAATATTTCCAGGGGTTGCCAGCACAGTGAAAGCTTGGCAGTCTCTATGAAGTTCTTGGCCAATGTTCTTCATCAGTCTATAAAAAAAAGCAGCTGTCTTGTCACTGCTTTCGTCCGCTTTGCGTCTTTGCTTACGAAAAAAGGTGTCGCCCTTAGGATTATTCCATCCCTTTGACACTATTCGTGAGCAGTCCGGACAAGCTATCAGGAAAATCACAGCAGGAATCACTTACCTTCGCTCTAAGTATGGCTAGTTCGCGGAATTCTCTTGCAGCATCCAACAAATGCGTAGCGATAACGAGGCTCTCGGCTGTATCCCTTGGATATTCACGGGCTAAATCATGGGCGTCCGGAATTCGTCCCCCATGTTGCACTAAGTCATCCATAACCAGTGACATGCTCAAGCCTTGCTATGTTCAAGCCTGATCGATAGACTTTCAGAATGGTCTAGAAATACCTGGCCTTTTATCAAATGAATAGGCTAGTAACTACGCTGAAATAACCAACGAGGTTCGGTAGTGATTTGACCAGTCATCAAACTTTTGCTAAGAGCACCTAATCCATGGTCTCTTTCGAAGTGCAGCTCACGGAAGAACCTCCACGAGTCATTGCGCTTTGATCCGGTTTGTATAAGGAGGCAACTGACCACACCAAGTCATCCTGTAGAGAATACGGCATCAAGTTGGCGTGGCCAGTCGCCAGCCAGTTTCCGTTCCTATCCCAACTGTGCGCATATGCGGGTCCTCGTATCAAGTTTTGTGCAGAGCTGCAAGTTGCCCAATTTGAACAGGCGCCAAAGCTTGGCTTGACCATTAGCTAGGTGTCTATCATATACGGCCAAAGCTTTGTTTGAACACACTAATGTGAGCAATTGACACAGGTAACTAGAATGAGCCTTGCTGTTTGGCAAGAAGTTGTTCTGTAATTCTTTTTTCCAGCAATCGTGAACACGCTGTTGGTATTCTGCTGGCTATTAGGAGGGGCGAGCCAACCTAGGCTAAAAGAATCTAACGTGAAGGGAGTGGTTGGTTACCTTGACTTTTCAACTCCCCAACCCTCCTGACACTTGGCGTCCGATCAGGCCATGACGCCTCATAATCGAGCTTAATGCTTGTCCAAGTCCTACATGTCTTCCTACCCCGCTCTGCTCGGCTGTAAACTATCGACGGAACGGACATCTTCCGAGCCTCATACAGCATAAACAAGTGATGACTGCAGCGGTCCGGACAACCGTAACCTATTGTTTGTTATCTGTGAGGGGTGAAAATATGCAGCCATTCTCCTTTTCACTTGTGTCAACAGGGTCATGCAGCCAACAATTATGTTCCAATCCGATATCGTGGTGGGTCTCTTCTTTTCTCAATAAAAAGGGAAAGAGAAAACATAGAGCGCACATCTAACCTATGCAAGAAATTGCAATTATATAAGTCAGAATTAAACATCTTTCGTAAGTATAATAGATTTTATCTTATTTTCATTAGAATTTTAAGTATATGTCACTGCGCCTCGCTTCCCATCTCTTCTAACATGCTATCTCCTCCTAAAATGATATGCCTCCGCTTGGCCGATAAGGTTGACACGCCGCTTTGAGTGACGGTCAATCTTTTTGCATTCGAGCCAACAACGACTTGCAGGTAGAAGGCCTCATTATGAATATGGCTTACTGTAAATCACTAGCTGCACCAATTGGAGAGCTTTCCAATCGTTTTGTTCTTATCGCATTATCGGCATGCTCTGCCGTCTGAGCTTGGTTTGTTGGCACTCCTGGAGTCAGGCGGTAACTCCTCACTAATCGAGGAAGGAGCACTTACCCCAAATCTAATTAGTCCCTTACTTCTAAAGATAACGTATTTTAAAAGAATTTAACTAATTACAATAGTTTCCTGATGTTCCCAGATTGGACCAATAGGTGCGCTTTTTTCAAAGTCCGGCTGAAAGTACCCAACTCTATAGAAAACCCCATTGTTTCGTTTAAGAACTATGCCTTCAGGGACATATGTGGACACGTGCCTGACTTCCAAGCAATAGAGCTCTTTTTCCCGTGGGATATCTTGGCTATCCCACCAAATCCGAATTGGAGCAGAAGCCTCTGTACCATTGAGCTTGGTATATACAGGCTGGGTTCCCCGTAAGAAAATTTTCAATAATGCTCCAGAGACTTCTAAACTTCCTCTTTCAACGCGGCCATATTCAACTTCGTCAACCGCAAGTTCAATCTGCCAACCTTTTATAACCAACTTAAAATGATCGGCTTCGCCTTTGTACGGTATATTCTGGTGCCAGCTTATCCCACTGCGAGCCAAGTGCCACGACCAAGTAGGTGACCTATCTTCAACTGCCAGAGTATCCGGGTAGGTTGCTTGGCCCTGGACATCCTTAATGTGCCATAACAAGCCCATTGTCAGCCAAGGTTGCCATAATCCAGCCACATACTGGTCGGATCTGATGCTGTGCCTTTCGGCGTAGTCTGCTGCTATAGCCGCAAGGGCTGACAATCGGTCTGCGGCCTTTGTGATACGCCGAGTAGTGAACTCTTCCACAATATCTTTCCATTCGTAGAACGCTTCTACCTCATCAACGGTGGAGAATTCTGCGCGGGGTTCCTCCTCATTAGATCCTCCATCTACCTTGTAGCCGTGTGCGCACCGCCAAACCATTTGTGAGCTCCCGAATCGCAAAACCCGATTTGCAAGCTTATATTCCTGCAAAGCCCAAGCACGTAAGTCAATCGGTTCTAGCCTGAGGCGTCCGATATCTCCTTCAGCGCAGAATGCAATGTCTTCAAATCGGTTGCCTTCGTTATCGACTTCGTACCAGGGGACTGCCCATGTGCTAAGGTAGTAAGATCCAAGATCCCGTTCATGTAGGAATCCCTGGTCAGCATGAGACGATTTGGCTGCCGAAATAACGATAGTGGCGTTATGGTAGATTTGCCACATCTTGGAAATCTCTTTGTTCTTATCCGCTTCGCAATCTTGAATAATACAAAGAGCATCCACCCAAAGGTAGTGCAGACCGAGAGTACGTGTAACTTTAACTGCATCTTGCAGCGTCTTTGGCAGCTGGATAAGATCAAAACCCTGCTCTCGAAGGGCTAAGGTTTCCTTCTCCGTCTTGAACCTGTTCTGACCTGCGTCACCCCAGCAGTAACTCAACGCTGCATAGGAGATAACCTGGGTGCCTTTTGTGTTTACAAGGCATAGCGTGTTGCAATCAGGATTTACATGAATCAGGCGACTAGGCATGTGTGGGTCGCCTGTTTCCCCACATCCTTCGTGGTGATTTAAACACTCTTGCAACCAGTGTTTTGCCTTAGCCAATTCCGCCCTAGGACGCAACGGTTCGTTTACTATTCGTTTTCTCGAGTTACTATCTGAAAAAGATTAGAAGCCTATTCCTAAGGGAAAAGAATAAGAGGAATCACCTTCTTGGGCAAAGAGCGTTAGTGATATCTGTTCATCAAATTTGGGGCCTGACGTTGTTGTCCAGTCAAAGTCAACACGCTGGGATGACCAGGTAATATGAAGACTCCAATGTTTCAATTCCTTTGGCACATGAGAGGGGTCCAGGGGATAGAATAGTTGAAGCCGCTTATTATATGCAGCTTCGCAGATCTCGCGAAGATTTCTATTAATCAGGAACGAGTTCTTTTCTTTGCGTTGACATAGCTCCCTAAGCTGTAGAACGAACATCAGGCAGTCATTATTAGCAAACTCACATACTTGCTGCAGAGTAAACTTCTGCCGGGAGTGTATATCAGTTCCTGTTTCTTCGTTTCTTTTGTCACCTATCTGAACGATTACAGGAAGGTTGCAACAGAGTCGACAATAATGAGGCTGAATACCTCCCGGTAGTTGTATTATTTGCTGCTGGTAATTGTTCATTATAGTGAGTTCTTGGCCAATTTTAAAACATATTCCAAGGTTGTATATAATGTTTGTTGCTGATATTGACCTGGTATTTATAGGCAGTAATGCAGATGACGTGGCCCTTTGCTAGTATGATTGAAACCCTACATTATTGTTCCAGCTCCTCTTTCAAATGGGAAGTGAGAGACGCGGTGGGTACAGGGATTATCAGCCAATAACAGTTCAACACGCCCACTATTAGTAAGAGTGAAAGGATCAATAGAGATGTAGAAGGTGAAGACAGAAATCTCAGCAGTAGAAAATTTTGCTACGGCTGCCAATCCGTGCCAGCGCCTGAAGATGGTGGCATGTGGCTTATGTCGAGCAAGGGTAGTCTGGCTTGCGTGATAAAACCTCTGCATTAGACTGGCATCTTTAGGTTAAATCTACTGGGTAATAGGCCTAGGTCCCTGTTTTTATTGGCGTGGTCATATCTAGTATCGGTTTTCCATTGGATTTAGGCCCCATTCCCGTTGTGTATGCTTGAGTAGAGCATACAGGAATAGGATGCCTTCATCCATGACCTTCTCCATCTCTTCCTTGTCTCATTTCCATGCCAGCATATTTCTGTCCCCTTGACCTAATCAGATGCTAGCCTCGCCCAATCTATATTCCTTGCTGGGTTCTTCCCCCTTTCGATTTCAGGGTGACTTTTTAGCGACATCTGATTTACTAACACCTGTGATACATTGATTGGCATGTCCTATGACAGGCTCGCCCTCAAGTTCTGGTGGAAAATCTTGTTTTGACTGGTAGGTTTTGGTACCGGAACCTGAAGAAGGATCTGTCTGATAGCCTGTTAGCTTCTGCTTCTTCTTGTTTCACTTGACTTTAATTCTTTGTCACGGTGACTCAAGGCCTTGTTTCAGATTTCTCCTTCTCCCGTTCGTGGAGATAAGTCGCTTTTTTTCCTTCAACTTACATTGTCTCCAAAGTTGGGTACCACTGTTTCATAGTTCTTTGTCCTATTAGCTAATTGGAACGGCTCTCCCTTCTGTGGAATGTCTTTCTGATAATCCGTCAGCTTCAGCCTCATTTTGCCATCTGGTTTCGCCTTTTATGCTGTAATTCAAAGACCACTTCATAGCCCATCGTCTATAGTTTTTATAACTCTAGCCTCTGGTAATAACTTACTTTTTCATTCTGTTTCTCACCGAAGCTAAAAATCGGTGCTTTCTCCGTGTTTGCGCCACCTACCAATGGGGTTGGCTGTCCCTTCCGCTGCGGAGATAGGCCCGAAGAAATGTTGTTTGATTCCAGATATTTATCAATGCTTTCCACATAGCTCGGCGAAAATGTGCACTGTCTGAATTTGTCTAGTAGCGAAATCCGAATCTCAGACTGGTTTTGAAGGATTGCATCCCAGTCTGTCGAAGATCCAAACAATTTGACTGAACTGCCAAAGTGATCCACAACAAAGTTCATATGGAACTTTCTTAATTTTGAATCAGGTGAAGTATTTCCCCATACATACCGTACATCGTCGCAGGTCATGGGCCGTCCAAACATTGGTCTTGTATACAGGTCATAGAGACGACGCATCGCATAGTTCTGAAACTCAACGCACAAAAGCTTATGGCCAAGGACCCAGCATTGTGCATCGATATTAGGGCCCGATACTGCTGAGAAACCTTGATAGCATCCGTAATATAACCATTCCACAAATAGGCCGAATATGCCAGGTTGATGATCCTGAAGCATAAGTTGCTTACAAGATCTCTCAAAACTTGAGGAACAGCTTTCTTTTGCATAAGGCGAATAATGCGAGACCAAGTTCATGGGAAGAAACCATGTCTCGAACGACTTTGTTCCATTCCGGCTCGGCGGCGTTGTTTTCGTTCCTACTTGAATTTCCACTCCGCTTCCTTGGAGTCTGTTCCAATTAGCCAGAGTCCAGCCATATCGATAGTGAACATACAGTTCCATTTTGTTTCTGTCAGCCAACGTCTTTTTGGCCAAAAGTTCTGAGTTAGGGGCGTAAGAACTCTCATCATTTGGATTGGCAATTTGCACAGCATTGCGACCCTTGCTGTTCTTATAGTCTTCGAGCCTGTGTTCCTCGAGGCTGGAATCCCTGTAATCTGGATGGGAAGTGAATGTTTGGAAATTACAAAGTTCATTTTTTATGTGATCCCGGAATGGGACGGTGGGTACTGATTTGTCCCATGTACCAAGTTTCGCGGCATTGGTGCCTTTTATCGTCCATTAGTATATAACAATTAAATATATTTATCGTTCGAATTCATACCTGTCTGACCGGAAACAGAGCCAAAAGAAAAGCTATTTATACCAAGAGACTATTAGTAAGACAAAAGATCAATTATTGTAAAGAGAGGCATACCTCATTGTTAAATTTGCTAGTTGTGACGTCGCGTATGGAAGTTTCGATAGAAAGTATGAAGGAAATTGATTTTTACGACTGAGTATGCCTAGTAAGCAGACGCTACCGGAAACATACGGTAGCCAATGGTTGCCCGTTTGGCTCCCCTCACCGCTATGCCGCAGTTGTCCTCTCGCACCACTAACTACCTCGCCAAGCCCGCTTTTGACTTGCTCGCCTGCCCTTGTCAGTCTGTCGCAAGCGCCACTGAAAACCCCATGGGATGGTCTCATGCTTCCATCACTGCGTGGTCAGCTGCCCGCCATCAAGCCCTGTGTGGTCAGTCTGTGCTGAGGGGCTTTTATGGCTGCAGCCGGTCCCACTCTATTCAGCGCTTAATCCGAGATAGGACTGGTAGCTTTTAAAGCTCACACAGCAATTCAGGGATAGCTGCAAGCGTAAGGCTCGGCCAGTCGCGGCCTGTTGCTTTGTTGTCGGTGGGGGTTGAAAACATACAGCTCGTCCATCCACGCTCGGTGCACCTGTGCGACCAATAATTGTCTCTCAATGCATCATTGTATGACAGCTCGATCATAGAAAGAGGCGAAACGAAAAGCATGCCAACACAACACAACGAACTACCGCGGCATTACCTGTGATTCGTCACAGTTTACGATGCATTGCCGGGGCTTCTCTTACTGATATGTCAGATGTTGCTTCTTGCCCCACCTGTTGTCTCCTCTGACACATTGTTTTCTCGCAAACAGGCACACTTCTGTTCGTTTGGTGAGGCTGATGTGCCGTTTCGACTTGATGCTGATCGATGTTTTCGTATTCCAAACCAGTAGACACCTGCAGACAGAAGGCCTCATTATGCAGATCGCTAGTCTGACTTATTACCCGCACCAATTGTGTAGACCATCGGTGAGTTTACTCTTGTCAATTTACTGGCCCGTCTCCGCCGTCGGAGTTATGGAATGTAGAGCTGTATCAAAAGGACGAGGGGATCTCCCACCGATCAAAGAAGAGCAATTGCCGCGACGTCTCTACTAGTCCTGAAAATTAGGGGAGGTTGAACAGCTCGAGATAGCAAGATGAACAGATTTTTTTTATTGAGATTCAGGCTTCATCCGTGGTGGGTGGCTGATAGCAGATTTTCGCATTCAACTTTTCTCCCAACTGGCTGCTTTCCGACAAATCACTCAAGATCGAGCCGGGATGCTGTTGTTTGGGCTATAGGGTAGGGTTACAACAGACAGGCATCTCTAAGTTATACGTTCCCGAACATCAAACATCTGAAAATAGCACGATAGAAATACTTTGCCCATATGCTGGTTTCGCATTACTCAAGCAAAGGTAACATTTTGACGCCGCCTGCGGGGTGCTGCTGTATTGGCTTCATCACTTCTCATGGTACCATGACGCTCCCAGACGTTCTATTGCGCCATCGAACTCGGCAGTCCAGATCAGGGTGGTTTCTCTCGTCATCTTTTGTGCTTACCAATAAGTAAAATTCTTATATCACAAGCTCCAACTATCTAATATCAAAAATACCCCACTAGCATCTGCCATTTTGCACTTATACTACTCTAACTTTAAGGGTTTAATAATTTAGTAACACCATCCATCGTGGATGTGTCTTTTTTCAATCGTACTCCGTAGCACACAGATAATACAGCCTTATTATAGATCAGGTTGAAAAATAGCCTATAGTGAAAGCTCCTGTATCGAGGGTTTGAGATCACCTTGATGTAATTACACGATGTCCGCTAGGAAGCTTAGAGAGTGAGTGACTTGGGTTTGCCAAGCATAGTTCCAGATTTGTCGCATGTGAGGCTTGATTCCGAATAAAGAGTCCCAAAGTATCTAGGCCAAGGTTGATCAACATAGTCGTAAGTATGAAGAATTAGTGTTGAGGCTTGTAAGCCATTTATACGGTTCCAACACATTCCCTTCACCACTAAGCCACGAGGTAGCCAATATCAATCTGAGGGGGGCTATGTTAGGATATATATATCAGAAGGAGCTAGTTGTTGTTTCCATGAAGATTATTGAGGGCTTATGACACCGAACAATATTATTGCTTAGGCCTACCCGAGGTCGTGATTTCGGAGATAGACGAGCATAGGCTAGGGTAGATAAGCGTCCAAGGAAGAGGTAAAGCTATGATTTTACCTTGCAACTGGTCCAGAAGTATAAGATATCCAGAACGAAAACTTCGAAGGACTAAGACAAGTTACACTGTAGCCAGTTGAATCCCTTCTTCCTCACCCCGGGTTCGTCATCAACTAAATCTAAGCTATCCAGTTTTTCTTGTTAATTACTTCTAGCTTTTAGTACTTTTGCAGTTCTTAAATGCTATCTTGCCGTCGATTATAGATAGACTCAATATCGTCGTACTGCTATATCTTAACTCTGGTCTAACTATTTTGCCAACAGTCCAACTCATGCAGATGCCTTGTAAGAATACGATTTTGACTGCCGGAATAAATATTCAGAGCTCTCAAGTCCTAATAACTGATCCGGCCAACCTCAAACCATGAACTTTTCGGACCGCTTCTGAACATGCGCTGGTAGGTAACATTGTTTCTCCACAGATGCGACTGTTGGCCTAGCATGCTCAAGTCCACTAGATTATTTGCCTCTAGAACATCGATGTGATCTTTCCGGTAGTGTTCTCGTATCCGTCGAAGATCCCGCCCAATATGCGGACAGGAGTTGCAGCCCAGCCCACCATGCAGTGGTGGTTCGAGATACGGTATTGGCTCTGTATCCGGAGATGGAAACTTCCAGTTTTGTAGATCGTCCACATCCTTAATGATGCTTGGTATCTCCAGAATCTGGTTACTGATATTTCGGCGCTCCTTCAACGTAAAGTGCTGACGGTGCAGGGGATCGACGAGATGTGTCTTCACTTGTCTGGCCAGGACAGCTGTCTTGCAATCAAGGCATATAACTAGGTTTAACTCCGCGAAGTGGACAAACGGCCCGATTTTGGGCGATGTGTCGTCGCGCGTGGGCTCAGCCTGCTCATTTTGTTCTCCAGGTAATGGGCTCGACATAAAGTTGCAAGTAAACGAGTTGACCTCTTCCTCGGCTCTAAGAGCCAGTGGTTCTTCGCTGTCGGGCTGTACTCCTACTTCATCTGACAACAACAAACCAAGTCTCGATCGCGGTCTCTTGCTATTCGAGGGGGTTTCTTCTAGATCTGATGTAAAAGGCCGCTTTCGACATGTTGTGAGATCATGGCGAGGGATTCCATAGTTCAACTCAGCATGCTCAGCCTCAACAGGGATAGACCCAGGCTCGCCGCTTTGATCACATCTCCATAAGAAGGCATGCCAGCTTGCCGAAACTCGATCATAGGCTCGGAGTAGCGCAGGTTGAAGATGATCTGGATACGCACCATCGAGACCGTAGGTTGTATGCCGCTGCATGGGCCTGTGCCCGCTCTGCCAAGCGTAAGCCACTTCGGGCCCAGCCGCCCCGGTGGTATCATCGAATCGATTGAAGCGTATAGCGGCGTCATGAACATGACGTTCTGTGATAGCGATTGAGATTTGGCGGTACATTTGGACCCCAATACCGGGTGGGATACCTGTGGCAGCACTACAATGCCGCCGAAGCTCCTTGTTGAATGTTGAGACGGTCCAGGGTGTTGATTTTGGGCCTATTTGAGAGAGCGGCGAGAATAAAAGCGCGTCGGTGTGCTCGATATGAAAGCATTTACGCAAGATTGATATCGCGACTGGCCGTATATAGACGAGGTACTGGAAGATGAGTTGGGAAACAGGATTGGAGAAGAAGCGTACGACATAAAACTCGTTGGTTGCCAATCTAGCCTTGTGGTGCCTAGAGATGGAGCACATCTTTGCGCCCCATAAGCCAATACCTCGCTCTCTTGAAGCAGTGTTGAAACACTCTAGCGTCAATAGCTCTGAGATTCGTGCAAACTGACCGCCGTCGAGGTTACAAAGTACCATAAGTCCCTTCAGATGATCATCGTGGGCCTCCAAGTACGCTCGAACAGCTTTGGTATTCCAAGTTCCGTGGTCTTTGCCCTGTACACGGAGCAAGCCATCGATTGGGGATATGCATGCTCTGAGCAGCAACTCGGGGTAGGCGCCTGTCAGCTTATTGGTAGGATCAGACACGAAAGAGTAGCCTGGTGTTGTCGTTGACAGCTTATCCCGAATCAGCGATAAATCGATGTAAGGGGGCTCCCAGTCATACATCACACGGGAGCAGGATGCCGTGACTGAACGCAGCACTTCACGAGCCAGGCCGCGGAAGTCTACCATCGAAAGTCGTTGGTTGCCATCCCAGGACAAGACCTCGCCATCATCGCTCCAGTAGAATCGGAAGGACGACCCTTGAGATCGACGAAGAGCATTACCATATGATAATAGACTTAAGAACTCGCCCATGGGCGATAAAGTGCCATCACACATATATTCCCGGCGGGCCACATTGAGCTTTCGCAGCAGCCCGTGACGCGGTGGATGCGCAAATCCTCCATAAATGTGCGAGAAACGCGGCAGCACGGCCTCGAGAAATATTAATCGAGAACAGTATATAAGCCTCGCCAAAGTCGGGGTGAATCGGTGAGGCTTCAAGTACTCATCTCCTTCTGGGGTCGTTAGCCCGCGCACGGCACTGAAATACACCAGCATCGTTGAGCTCGCGACACCGCCGTCGTAATCCTCAGTAACAGCAGAGTAACAAAAGCGCAGTAGAATATCGACCGCAGGGTCTTGTGGATGGTCCTCTTGACTGTTCGAAGACCAAGTGGAAGTTGCGTCGTCATCAGATGGATCACTCGTGTCGACAACCACCCTTTTCTGACTTTCATCTTCAATCTCGTTGTATCCTTCATCATCATCTTGGATCTCGTCATCATCTGGAAACTCGTCCTCATCCTCATCCTCATCACCATCCTGATCGTCATACTCCCCCTCGTCCCCATCGTGTCCTTCATCCTTGTTAGCAGCAGGGTCTACATCACCATATTCCACAGAATTCCATATGTCATCCAACCAAAGTTCCCGTACGGCTCTAAACTGATGCTTTTTCAGCCTATGCCCTGTAACCTTCTGAAAAGTCGTCGGCAACAATCGAAATAATCGGAGCCAGAAACAGACAAAGCGCTTCAGTTCTTTCCGGTAAACCTTCTCGGAAGACGGCCTTGAAACCAATTCGAAGGGCATCTTATAGGGGCGGTCTGGATACCTGCCACGGAGCCACCTTCTCAAACATACATCCGTTTCCCGGACTGTCTCACCGCATTGATCCAGGAGTCGATCAAGCGCGGCTATCATAATTAATAACCTTCGTTCATCACGTGCCGGACTGATGATGGCTTCTCCTTCAACAACACCAAGAGGCAAGGGTCGGTTATCTGTGCAGTGTGGTAGCGCTGTGAGGCGAACTAGAACATCACAACGCGCTTTTCTAAATGTCGTTTCCCAGCCTGTGCGCCGCAGCCAGTTGGTCTGTAGGGCGGAAGAAGCTGGCGTCTCGTGAACACGTGACCTTCGACCTCCACTTTGCTGGTTTTCCAACCGAACATGCTCCTCGGTGAACAGCTTCTGAGCAAGGAGCTTGATGGGATCAGGACTGGCTTGTAGAAGAATGCTGCTGGGTATAGACCTGCTGTTGACGTCGTTGTTATTGCTGACGAGCCATGACCTTCGAGTATTGTTCACTGTCCAGCTCTGGAACAAAACTTCTTGTTGAATATGGTCTCGAAGCCAGTGCTGTCGGCTTTTCTTTTCAGCTGTGAGTTTCAACTTGTCGCGATGTTCGGCCCTGAGGTGATCCTCTAGAACTTTCCCACTAGCAGAGTGGAGACCGCAGTGCTTACAAGACAGGCCTTTTTGTACAGCAAGGTAGGGGTGACGTCGTGATCCGTGAGGTCTGGGGGCCAAAGTGTGTGGATCTGGGAGGTTCAGCGAGGACAGGAGGGGCTTGAGGCCATGCCGAGCAGATCTGGCAATGCCATGCTTTTTGCCGGGATGCTCCGATGCGCGTCTGGGACTCAAGGCAAAGCCACATTTGATGCATATAATAGCTTGTTCTGGCGAGTTGTAATAAAGGCCGAGCGTCTCGAGCTTCTGCACCTTTGCTGGTGATAAAATGGGATGAGTACTTTGCTCCTGAACAGGTAAGGGGTCCATTGTGACTAAGCTCAAAGAAGTATATAAAATAGGATGAAACGAAGAATATCGAGTAGACGCTTTACGAAGACGATGGATATGTCAGATTCAGCAAGCAATAGTAAATTCATGCCGTTGTTCAGGTTTGGAGTGATCAAGTTCAATAACTTGACAAGGGTCAGCCGACGGAAACGCGACGCGTTTCGTGTTTTAGGTTTTCTAATTTCGTAAGTGCGGTACTGGAAACGCAGTGCGTTGCCAGCGGGGAAATATGGGGCAAGGATACTACACGCTGATTGGTCCAAAACAGGAAACGCAGTGCGTTTCTGTCGATAATACTTGAGTAGGGGTCTAACAGACATCGTCGCCAGATAAGAGTGAGAAGAATAGGCGTGAACTCATCACTGTCCCGGGCGTTTGGATCAGCTCCATTCTCCAGCAGAAAAGCCAGCGTCTCGTCATGGCCCTTAATTCGGCCGAAAAATGTGCTGGTGGCTTTGAACCCTAAGTCGAATTTGCCTACTGGATTTGGTCAGAAGTTCCAAAGACCTTGTCCAACATATCCGTAGCTGCAGAAGCAGATGAAAGCGGTATCTCCGAGCACGATATGATCACTGGATCAGCATGGAAGGCTTGAGATGGATCGTCAAACTTGTTTAAAAATGACGCTGGAAAACGAGCAGTAAATGTCCAAAGGCGTGTTAATTTGTTGGTACTCGTGGCTAACACATGAACCTGATGCGAGAGGGTTTAGTAACAGAGGCTACATTCGGGTAATATACTGACCTGCGTGAAAGAGGCTATAGGGTCTGTTGTATGTGATAATTTTGTCCTTGCATCCAACTCTAGCGTGGAAGTTGATGCCTTTGTAGCGTTGTGTGTTGCACAAGATCTCCGTTTCTCCTGTGCCAAAGCCACCAGGACCGCCAAAATGAAGGGATCATATTGTCTTGCAGAAGGCCGTATTTGGCGTAACTTTGCTTCGAGAATCGCTTTCACGGGCTCGTTTTTAGGCCATTTCTGAAATAGTCTACGATATGACCTCGTGTAGACTGTGTTGGCTCGAAGTGATTCGATCCGGTCAAGATCGAGATAAGCCACGGAGGCGTGTGAACGCGAGAATGCATCCACTTGAAACGGCACTTCGTCATGCGGGCCATACCTGAGTAGTAGAGCATCACCCTCACGAGAATTTTGACCAGGTTGGTGGAAGCCGTAAGCAGCCATCAGATCTTCGATAGCCCAACCCCGGAGTTTGTCGTTGTTGGAATGCGATCGCAACGATACTAAAGCCTTTTTGATATTTTGGGATGGTGCATTTCTCTGAGTCTGCACGCTCTGCTGTAAATTTCTATTGGTGACATCGTTCAAAGGAACCCTCGACACCTGGCTTTGATCAACAAATTGACAGTCGAGAAGATCAAGGTGCTGTAAAGTCCATTGCAACGGATGAACATACAGACGTTGTCGGTGCCGTCGAATCAGATCATGTAGAGACAACATCGAGGGCCTTAGGTTTGAGAAAGACGTGACATGCACCTCACCCGCATTATCATTCTCCTTGGGGACTTGAAATGGCGCTTGGAAGTCGCGTGGAATTCGTGGGCGGTCATTGCAGGAGACATGTCTTTGTTTTGAAGGATTTGGAAGAGATTTTTCGGCTTTTCTCTTCCTCGTTTGGGTGAACGGGAGCGCATCTACACTATCCGGTAGATGGTCATCCTTCTTTATGGAGATAGTAGAGCTCGTAGGGGTTTGACGTTGTGTTGACCGTGTCGGCACTGCCATATTGAAATGAGGATGAAGACGCGTTTGATTGCGCGACAGGCTTGCAAAAGGCTAAAAATATCGCTTCTGTCACAAGCGGGGCGAAGCATTAGTCAGTGAGCCTTCGATGTCTTACCAATTTTGTGATTGGTCAGACTGACCTCAATGAAGTGCGGGGTCCTGTTCGTGCTCCTCCTGTTCGTCCGTTTAAATTAGCTCACTGTCATTCGTAAGGAAGAAAAGCAGGGCTCTTTTAATACTCTCTTGTACACTCGATTTAGTAAATATAGCTGCGGTGCACAAGAACCTATAGCAATAGCTTTACGAACTCTATAGTCACCAATCGCTTGATCATGCCGAACCATTTCTACACTCCTCGCTCCCCCGAAGATCACCAAGCTATCTCTGATGCACATGGAGGATTGCGTGTGTTTTGGCAGCTTACGACTGACGAGCTTCGCAGCTCTGCAAGTAAGTGGAATGTTCGACATCTTATCGCTTATCGTCTCTTGATAAATCCTTTGGAATGGAAGACATTGCCATGTCTTAATGATCATAACGAGTCCTGCTCTCTTTGTAATCCGGAGCTTACTCATCAAAACCTTGATTGGGGAATTGTACAGTCTCTCGTGGGTTCCAATCCGGATGGCATAACAACCAAATCCGACAGCGAGCTCTTGAGCTTGCCGCTTGGTCAGTTCTGGGTAGATCTGGCTCGTGCGATTCGGCACGACCGAGATGTCGAACCAAGACTACACCCTCAGCGGGATAGAAGAATGGTGCAAAAAGAAGGATACCAGAACTCATCAACTGTAATTCACGGCTCGTCCTCGCCTACGATACCTTCCTCATCTGAATATGAATTCGAGATGGGTTTAGAAAGAGAGGACATAGACAAGGATGAACACGATGCACGACGGACAAGACCTGAAGAGGTCACTATAAGACTTGTGATAAGTTTTTTAGAACACGCACTTCTCCGATGTCTGCTTCAACATAACTTGCGCGACACAGAAGTACGACCCAGGGTTGAGCGCAAAAAGACTGAGTACAGGCTCAGCAATCTCGTCACCATTAAAGCCGAGGATGATGGGGGAATATGCAAAATGCGAAAAAGATATGGGTTCTGGGAGGTGGAGCATCCTTATCAAGCTTTGCTCGAAGCAAAGAGGGTCTTCAAAGATATTGAGTTCAATGAGAAGGAGAATAAGCATGTCCCAGTACTGTCAAACGAATATCTAGCGCAGTATCTCGGCGAGGCTGTTATCACATGGGGAAGTAACCAACAACTCTTGGGAGACGGGTACGCCTCCCTCCTTATATTATTCTGAAGCGTCCACTACTGATGAACATTTGTGCCGTATAGGATATTTGTCGTTGCTGCCGTCGGGACTTTTGTACGATTCATTCGTTACGAATTTGGTTGCAACTATGCTGACTATTTCAGTGCGACGACGCTTAATGGACAACTAGATATTATATCTGATCCAGGCAAAGATACATTTGTCCATATGCATGGCACTAGGTGGTTCAATATTCAGTCTAGCGAGGGGAGGCGAGGTGCACTTTGCTGTCTTCTCGCTTTGCACCGGTGGTTCGACCCTGGACTGGAGGGCGATAGCGATTTTGAGAGCGATGCTATGGAGTCGATTGATGGTCAAAGTCAAAGTTAATATACGGCTGCGAACAATGTCATCGCCAGGTAAGCCGATACCTGCCGCATTGCCGATGCTATACGCGCATGCTATGAAGCCTGATTCAGCAAAGCTGGCGAACTTGAGAAACTCCCAATTAAGATCTGCCCGGAACTCAGGTGTGAAACAGACTTCTATCGGAAACCCGCGACATAGGGCAGTCTCCAAATCGGGCATTATTCAAGTTTATTCCGCTAGGAACAAAGTCCCTAGTGCAGCAAGATGCCCGACCGTAAAGCACAGGGGTGTTTTACTTCCAGTCGCATAAACCTTGTGACGATATGGGACAGTTTATCCACGCTAGCCAAATTGGGGAATCATCACGTTCTCTAAAAACTGTGCTAATCCATAAACAGAAATCGTCACGGTCGAACGGTAACGGCGATGTTTCTTGGGTTAACAAGTAGCTACAACAGAAATACAGACACAATCATGAAAAAATATATTTCTTCATACTTTGTGATAGTTAAGCTTTCGGAAAGAGTTATACAGGAAAACAAATTTTGTCTGTGGTCTTGAAAACCTAAGTGCTGATTCCCTCCTGGATTCCATCGGGGAAAATATGGGGCAAGAATACTAGACCGTGATTGGTCAAAAACAGGAAGCGCAATGCCTTTCTGCCAATAATTCTTGAGTAGGGCATTTAACGCCACGTCTGAACTGGCCATTCAATAGTCTTATCTCGTATTGCATTCCAGGGCTAGTACGTAAACTGAGCCCTGTCGTAGGGCTGATTGGGCTGGGTGGCCGGAATATGCAAGTGCCGAGGGGTCAGTCTAGGCTAGATAGGCGCAGCTGTAAATAAGCTTAACTAGGGATTTTTGAGCTTTAGCTACCATTACTTCCTTGGTCTGGCCTTTAGTGTTAGGCGGATGTGATGCGGCAATGTCAATTTCAGCGAGCCTAGACATTCTTCCACACCCAACAAGTGCAGCTCGATAAGTCGTGGCGTATTGTCTCTTTCCCCTAGCAACAAGAACAAGGTGCGTAAATCTAAGACAATATAGGAAATCAATTGATAGCATGAATCTACCGCCTGCAGCCACATAAATCTGTGACTTGTTTTGAATGGCTAGGTTTGCCACTCGGACGACATTCCAATGTCGGTGGCTGGAGTCACATTCCTCACACAAGCTTATTGATAGGCTTGTTGCCCAAACTTACATTTTCAATAGTGACACATCATAGGCATGTAGGCTCACCGCGGAGCAAATGCCTCATATTGGGACATTTGCGGGTTTTAGATTGGCTAGAAGCGCCTCATTTTGAGCTGGGATGTTAAAACAAACTCACTTTCCGATCTGGATAGCGCTGGTGCGCAGTCCCCCTGCGCACCACTGCTCTCTTTCAACAAAACTGACTTCTACTGTCACATTCCTTGTGGCTGATAGCACCAATCCACTCCCTCAGAAAGTGGGTAAAGTTTGTGAGAGTAAATTCTGTAAAAGTATCGCACGTGAATGAGGGGAAAGCATGTGAGAGTAAGTTGTAATTCTGCTTTAGAGGGATGCATACAGTTCAGCTGTTGTTGAGGGCAAGCATCAAGTAGATCAATAGACCCTTTATATATTCATCTTGGAATTCTCCCACCTGTCTAACCCTCTAACATTGCACCTTCCTATACAATTCTTACATAACATCGACCATGTCTGGCGATCACTTCTATTGTCTTGACTTTCGTGGAGAGCTTGCGCCTGGTAATTACGAACGTGAAGGTATCACCGGCTACGTCTACAATTCGCAGCAGCCTGGGACTATACCTATTTTCCGCTGGTACAACGAACAAAGTGGCGACCACTTCTATACGGCCGACCCGAACGGGGAGCTTGCTCCCCACGACTACAAGTTCGAAGGTATTGGATGGTATATGTTCAAGGACAGAGTGGTACATAGCGTTCCTCTTTATCGCTGGTACAACCCCAGAAATGGTGACCACTTCTATACCACAGACGAGAGTGGCGAGCTTGCTCCGCAAGGAGGTTATGACTCAGAAGGCATAACAGGCTATCTGCATCCGACTCTTGCACCCCACAGTGCGCCTCTCTATCGATGGTACAACTCAGGCCTACTCAGTAACTTCACCTTTGACTCTGCCGTCACGGATACTCAAAAGTCTACTCTTCTTGAGCGCCACACGTGGGCGTACTATCGCGCAGGCCTATGCGGCAATTTATCCACGGAAGAGAAAGATCGCGTACGAAAGGCATATCGGAAGCCCATCAGCCACAGTGCTTCAACCGACCCGGCGATAAACGCAAGCGCATTTGTTGGGGGCCAGTCAATCTCGGTGAATTTTACAAATCTCTTTCCACTCGGCGATAACGAGATTTCACAGACCTTATTACATGAGATGATGCATTGCGCCGGGTATACGCATCCGAAACGCATCGATCCTCCTGCCCCGAACGCAGATGCACCGTACGATGGCGGCAAATACTACGGGACCCCACCACTCAGGGCGGAGTTGTGTATTGCTGGACAGCAGAGTGATACTGCGACGATCCATTTCATGTTGGCACCACAGACGGATACAAATCCAAGGGCTTGTCCTGTAATCACCGAGGGTGGAAACGAAGAAAGAGCTGGGTCTTAGTAGCGCTCAAAGACGCAGTAGAAACCATTAGCGGTACTTCCCCAGGTAAGCACTCTCTGGCTGGTCTGGTACATTTTACTCATATGGCACAAGCATCCCCTTACGTCGCTGGACTGGTATGTTGCATGCTGTGTGATAATGCTTTGTCGATCGGGATCCTTTTGTTATAAGTTGCCACATAGCCATCAGCACCACTTCAATACCAATATTACTACATAAGTATTAACAGACATTGAGATCACGGAATAATATTGCTTCTCTTCCTCACTCTTAAGGTGTTTTATAACGCTTATACGTGGTGGGGATTAATGTTAAGGAAGATTTGGACAGGGTAGTAAGGAGAATGGAGATTTCTGTTTTCGAAGTTGTTCTAAGGAATTGCTTCACGGGCATGACTTTTATAGCATCTAATTCGCTAAGGCCTACATTTGTTAGCACATCTCGGTTCTGCCAACAACTCTAACTTATACCTATTGTTTTCATCCCTTAATGACTGATATAATGCTGTCCATTAGATAATTAACTATCCATTACTAGTCTCTCAGCCCTTAACGATTATAGCCTTCTATTTTATCTTCACCAGAAAGAAACTTGTTATACGGCAATTTTGTATATGCTCCCTATATCTCGGTCTTGGTTAAGGGGAAGAATCTCTATGAACCATCTAAAAGGATATTGCTAGTTAATATACGCCGTAGATCGCGCGTATTCGCGTCCGCTCACCAACTACGCGTTATATAATTAATTTAATTATTGACCCTGATTTAAATCAAGTCTACCCCCTGCGAAATTCAGGCCTACTCCTTGTAAGGTGGGTCTTGAAATTAAATTCTACTTCCCTATAAAAATCAATTCTACCCTAGGTTATTTGGCACAAAACAAATGAATTCTACGTAGAATTGATTTTGGTATTGAGCACTAGGTTACACTTCATTAGTAAAGAATCCTGTAAATTTGGATCTTTGTAATGCTTCATATATGGGGAGAGACCTCGTATTAATCGAATTATATAGTACTTGCACTATATTTAATATCATATTTATACGAAATTTAAACGACCATGCATTGTACTGTACGATTTCTGGTGTTGCTTGCACTGAACGGTATAAATTTACCGTGCAGGCAATACGATATTGAATATGATATTGTCTTGTTTACGGCCACACTATCTACTTCACTGACTTTGCATTTAAACTAACACAAACTCGTCGGGATCCTCTTCCCACCATCTAACCTTAAGTTGAGGATACTGCCCCGGATCTTTGCCAAAGATCTCTCGTGGTGAGTTTCCATACATCCACCCATGTAGATAACACTGAGAGATCAGCTTATACTCATTCCCAGTCTCCTCCACTTTGCGCAAGATACACGGAGCCCGTGAGCCATGCAAAATAACCACCGAGTCACCAGGTGCAGTCACATCTGCTGCCAACCCGATCTGAAAATGGTGGGTCGTGAAGATGCGTTTGAATTCCGCCACGAGAACCAAGTCTTCGAGTCTGTTGTAAGAATCAACAAGACGTTGTTCGTCGGGGCTGAGGGTCTCTCTGCTCTCTCTCAAATCGCGAGCCTTGTCCCCCTGCCTAAGAACGTCGAGATGCTTGTCAATTTTACGAAGTGGTTGCTCCGCACCCAAGGCGCCATCCGCTAGATAGGCTATCAGAAGTTCCGGGACTATCAGATTCGCCTTGATGGAACGGTAGTCTCCAAATTGCTCTTTAAAACTACCAAAGTCCATTGAACTTTTCACACCGTCCACTACACATGCAAAATACAAGAACATTGACACACTGTGCTTCCACCGCTGAAAATAATCAAAATGAAAATAGGTCTTTTCAACTCTGTCAATGATCTTTCCCTTAACAGTGAGTTTGGTAGGGTCATCGTTGTCGGTCCAAACATGAGGTAACCCGCGAGAGGCCCGAAATTTGGACAGAGGGGTTGCAATCGGTCGGCTGAAGGGAAAGCAATTCGTCCAACATGGAACCCAGGATGGAGTAGTAAAACCAGAAACTGTGGATCCTCCACACGAGGCTGCGAATATGTCGAGACTTCCTGACGACCGAATGATTTTCTCAGCGGCATACGTCCATAACTCTTCGACCGACTTTCCATACATGCCGCCAGTAGCTTTGATGCCTTCGTTTCTCTGAAACGCCAAGAATGCAAAGATTAGATCTTGCTTTTGGTGGCAGTTGACGCGACGAACAACAGTGAGTAATTTCAGAAGAAGCGAACTTTGGTCTAGTGGAATGTTGTTTTCCAAACAACGCTGTTCCTCCCTAGTTTGTTGGATAATGTCCATCATCTCGTAGCCACCAGTGCTTGTTGCCAGACTTAAGGAATAATCCCAGTACACTGCACCATCTCGGATTGCTGCACTGTTAATACCGTCAAACACACGCTTCAATGTGGCAAAATCGAACTCCTGCTGACCGAACTGGATGACGAGTTCTCGAGCAAGGCTGGATTCCTGGAACACCCAAGCTCGCCTGAAGTAAGGCCGGTTAAGGAAGTCCCTAACAGCACGTGCTCTGCGCTCCCTGATGTCCCCTTCTTGATACCGAACGTCGACCAGCCGGGCTGCAATTGTCGTATCATCATCATTCTCTGATTTCTCAGTGAAGGCCTGGCACAAATCGACGAGAAGCTGTCTTTGAGACTCCTGTTTGTACTTGTAATCGGCTGTGATTGTCAGATACTCATGGTCCTCTCCAATCCAGATGACAACTCGGATTGCAGCCTTGTAGATATCCCCCATAAGCTGGACCTGGGCGCCGCATTCTCCTTTATCTTCTTGGTTGATGCAGAGTTGGTCGATCCACAGCCGCCGCGGTGTAGCACGTCTCAAGCGCCAGAGTGCCATCTGCAGCTGAGGGGTGGCAAAGAGAGACCCCTTGATGTCAGCACTGTCATCATCGGTTGCTAGCACCGATATTGGGAGATGTCGATGCATTTGTCCCCAAGTGTACGACAAAGCCTCATATTCTGGGGCTTGAGCGAGATTGCACACTTGTAGGGTGCATTGGATTGGGTCCATACTCTTTCTTCCTTCAAAGTGGTCCTTTGCCGGTAGTAGAGTTATGAGTCGCATCTGAGTGTCAGCGTTGATCGGTGGCAGCTCTAGCGGCGGGGCTTCGTCTTCTCGGATGATATGAGGGAGCCTCGCTGGCGTCTTCTCGATGGGTGTTACATCGCCAACGTACCTGGGCTCAAAGAAGCCATATATGTCCTGGCCTGTCTTCGGCGCCATTTCGACAGTGCAGCCAATCTGTTCTATCTCTTGCAATATGTTACTTTCGGGGATTCTTTCAGTGGCGGTGGTGGATACCTTTAAAGACCCGTGGAGTTCACAGTCTTCAGCAAGCAATGTGGTGCTGTGCTGGCACGAGATCAATTGAAACCGCGGGCGGTGGCGTTGATCCACGAAGCTTTTTTGAACAGATCGGCAACCCTCGTTACAGCGGTCTACCATTCATGCTATTCCAATGACATGGCCAGCAGCTTCCAGCTGAAGCAATTGGAGGAGCTTTGGATCGCTAGTGGGTCCTAGAAACAAGGTTTACACAAGAAGCACAGTGACAAGCGTATACGTCAGCATGATAACACATAGCTTACTATGTAACCTCAAGCATCCAATTTCGAAGGTATTGTAGCGTGGGCTTCTTTTTTTATCTCCTAAGTAGTCGTAGGCTCCGTGAAGGTAAGGACGGGGGGTTACAGCTGATTACGGTGTGACAATTGGCGGATACCCTGGCGCGATGGAGACTGGCTTGGTTTTGGGCGACGTCTTCAGCTTGAACACGGAGTCTAGCTCGTTAATGTTCGAGTTCTCTGTGTGTGGCTAGTAAAGAGGCTTCAGAGTCGCGACGTTCACTGGCGAGCTGAGTAGCAGCAGCTCGGTCATGAGCAGCACGTTGAGCTTCGGTTGCGCGACGATCGTCTGCTGTCTGAGGAGCCTCGGCTGCGAGCGGTTCAACTTCCTCGAATGCCATGCTGAACGTACTCATCAAATCCATGAACCGGACCGCAACCAAGATACTCAGTCAACATGCAACGGCATTCTACCCGTTCATTCACGACTGACCGGTGGCAGGTGGGAGCGTTAGGGTGAATCTAACTTCAAAGACTGCCCCGAGCCTTCATTGACCAAGACGCGTTTGTCGTTTAGGTCTGGAGTAGTCAAGTTGTTGAATTCGACAAGGGTCAGCCGACGGAAACGCGACGCGTTTCGTGTTTTAGGTTTTCTAATTTCATAAGTGCGGTAGAAGAAACGCAGTGCGTTTCCTTCGGGGAAATACGGGGCAAAAATAATAGACGATGATTGGTCAAAAACAGGAAACGCAATGCGTTTCTGCTAGTAATACTTGAGTAGGGCGTCGTATCGCGATTATCTTTCGGGTCAATATCGATATCTTCTTTATTAAGCAATAATTCCACAACCTCCTTATGGCCGTTCTCTGCCGCCAAAGATAAGGGGGTTGCGTCATCGTTGTCTCTCGAGTTAATGTCGACGCCACCTTTGTCAAGAAGGAGCTTCACAATCTCCTTGTGGCCATTCGCGGCAGCCCAGGATAATGGTGTTGCACCACGTCTACTTCGAGAGTTAAGATCGATACTATCCACGCGAAGGAATAGTTCCACAACCTCCTTATGGCCATTTCGCGCAGCCCACGACAACGGCGTCGTATCGATATTATCTTTCGAGTCAACATCGACACCTTCTTTGTTAAGGAATAGTTCCACAACCTCCTTATGACCATTTGCCGCAGCCCAAGATAAAGGCGTTGTGTTGGTATCGTCTTTCGGGTCAACATTGATGTTTTCTTCGTTAAGGAGTAATTCCACGGCCTCCTTATGGCCGAGGTCTGCAGCAATAGAAAGCGGTGTTGCACCGTGGCTATTCCGAGAGTTTAGATCAACGCCGTCCACGTGAAGGAATAGTTCCACAACCTCCTTATGGCCATTCTCCGCAGCCCACGACAATAGCGTTGTACCGGTATTATTTTTCGAGTCAATATCGACACCTTCTTTGTCAAGGAGGAGCTTCACAACTTCCTTATGGCCATTCCCTGCAGCGACAGAGAGCGGCGTTGCACCGTGGCTGTCCCGAGGATTCAGATCAACACCATCCACATGAAGGAATAGTTCCACCACCTCCTTAAATCCTTTACATGCTGCTAAGAATAATGGCGTCATACCGATATTATCTTTAGAGTCAACATCGACACCTTCTTTATCAAGGAGGAGCTTCACAACCTCCTTATGTCCCTTCCGTGCAGCCCAAGACAACGGTGTTAAGCCCTTGTTGCTCCTGTGGTTAATATCGACGCTTTCTTTATTAAGGAATAGTTCTGCGACCTCCTTATGGCCAAATTCTGCAGAGATGATGAGCGGTGTTGCACCGTGTCTATTTTGAGAGTCAAAATCGATGCCATCCGTTTGGAGGAATAACTCCACGACCTCCTTATGGCCATTCTGTGCAGCCCAGAATAGTGGCGTTGTGTCGGTTTTATCTCTCGAGTTAATATCGACACCTTCTTTGTTAAGAAAGAGCTTGACGACCTCCTTGTGGCCATTCTGTGCAGCCAAGGATAACGGTGTCGTATCGCTGTTGTCTTTCGAATCAGGATCGATACCTTCTTCATTAAGGAGGAGTTTCACAACCTTTACGCGACCGGCTTGGGCGGCCAAGTGCAAGGGTGTCATAGAATCGGCATCGCGAGCATTCAAGTTGGTCTTCTTCTCGAGCAGTTTCTGCACAGCGCCGCAGTCCCCTGCAGATACTGCTTCGTGCAATGCCATGCTTAAATGAAGACGTGTCAAAATGATCAGTTGGGGTTTTCAAACCAAGATGATCAAAAGTCTGTGTTCTGGACTCAGGGACAAGATGAAATCTCCAGGATTCTAGTCACGCACATAATGCCAGCTCGGATTTAGGAGCGGTCAGTATTGGCAGAATTAGCTGCCACGTCAGACTGTAGCGCCTGACAGACCTTTCCTAGCTTTTATGCCTGAGGGTACTTCCTCCCGGAGGCCACCCTCCGGGAAAGCATGGGTCTTTGGTCTTTTGATTCGCTGGTCTGTCCTTCTTCACCGGAGCACTAGTCGGGCCTAAACCCGCCTGGGCAGTGATCACGATGCGGTCGCTCGTATATTTTGCATTGAATTTGAAACAGCTTCTATCATACAGCCTCTCCACCTCGACAGGCTTCACTCGCATTATTGACTACTCAGAGATGTGACATCTTCTCTACACTCAGACCACATCCTGCAATTCTACCAACATACATCCAGTAAGGTATAGTTTATTCCACTAGAAACCCAACCGTTATACCTACCCTGCGGCATATTGTCTCCAGCTGGTAAGGTTATATTTGTGTTTGTGTTCACCTGGCCCGAGCATTTATGATGCTACGCCTGCTGTTTTATGAATTAATAATTAGGATGACTTTGAGTCAGGGTCCGTTAGTCTTAACTTATAACCAAAGTATTTGACTGGGTATGCATGGCTTAACGCTAATAACGACACGTGAGATACAGTTATAGAAATGAGTCAGCGGAAGTCAGAGTGGAAATAAAATATGAGCGATACCAAAACAACTTATTCAAAAAGGAACCGACTCCGGGTCTCCGACTTAGCGCGGCGCAGTTGGGTTTGTTCGAACCAATGGGAGCAGCTCCTCTTGCATAACTATCGCTCAACTTCGACCAATGGGAATCACTCATTTTCTCCTCATCGTAAGACAACTAATTGATGTAAGCACGGGATTCACATCATTCCGGTGTTCCAAAATACATGCAAGAAACGTAGAAGCAGCAGTAGGTTCAAGATTATAAGTAGAGCAGATAACCCACCATCAATTACAACATGATTTAGCCTATCACCCCCAAGCAACACAAACACTTCCAAGTCAACGAACCCACATTCACGTTCAACACAATTAGCTTTATTCGTCAACCGTTGCACCTATTTCGCAAATAACAAATATGTCTCCCCCTCGCCGAGCCCTCATAAGCGTCACATCCGCCAGTGCTACGCTCTTTGATGGTAAAGAGACGACTGGCCTCTTCATCAGCGAAGCCCTGCACCCCTACAAGGTCCTCAGGGCTGCTGGCTTCGAGGTCGATCTAGCCTCAGAGACTGGCACTTACACCCCCGACTGGCTCTCTCAACAGCCTGACTTTCTCAATGGCGACGACCTGACCACTTGGAACGACACAGACAGCGAGTTTCGTAAGAAACTCGATAGCATGCCGAAGGCTTCTGAGTTGGACGGTTCCAAATATGGCCTCTTCTACGCTTCCGCTGGCCATGCCGCACTGATCGATTATCCTACTGCGACTTCACTTCAGAAGATTGCTGAGCAAGTCTGGGCCAGCGGTGGAGTCGTCTCATCTGTGTGCCATGGTCCTGCTATCTTTGCCAATATCCTCGACATTACTACCAACGAGCCTTTGATCAAGGGCAAGAAGATCACTGGGTTCACTACCGAAGCTGAGAACACTATGAAGATCATGGGTGAGCTCAGAAGCTGGAATTCCGAGATGGTCGAAGAAGTTGCTGCTCGTCTTGGCGCAACCTGTACGTATCCCCTACTACCAAACGCAACCGCATACCATGGTTAACATTTCTATCTGAAGATGAGCGTGCTCTCGGCATCTGGGACGACTTCCACGTTGTTGATGGCCGCTTGGTTACGGGCCAAAATCCCGCTAGTGCAGAGTCTACCGCTAAAGCAGCGGTGGCCGTCTTTGAGACACTGTAAAGACTAAGTTTTTCAGGAGGGAAAATTGGATCAGAAAGCATATTAAGCTAGGTTATGGGATGATATTGTTGAGAATTTAAATATAGATGATAATCTTGTGGTATTGCATGGGAGAATAATTCTATATAATTGTTCTCACAAGTAATCTCATTAGCAATCATATTTCTATACGCCCTGAATTGAATTGTCTAGTAAACGCTTTTAGATATGGTTATATAAAGCTAGCTATTCCGTCATACAGTCAGCTGTAAGTTCTCTGGATAGCAAAAGGCCCTCCATCGAGAAGTAATTTTGTATGCCATCTTTTGGCCGCCACAGCTTGCTTTTTCAGGAACCCTGATAGTCAATGACAAAATCAATTGTAGTAGATTTGAATTATCTACCATACATTACAAAAGGTAGATTTAGTTGAAATGTGCCTTACGTATGACTCGAAGAGGGTGCTTCATGTATCTACTAGATTCTAATTGGCTGCAATGCTTGGGACCGACGACAAAATTAGCAACTTCCAAGACGAATATACCAACAACCAGCTAAAAGAATTGTTAGAAATATCAGTAAGGCAAGTCTCAAGATCTTAATATATGTTCTTATGCTAAGCTAATAAGTTCTATATTATATTTAGTGTCTAGTTTGAGTCGGTTGGTATGTGATGGTAGAGTTGATTTAGTCGCTAGTTACTGGGAATCTAGATACATCCACGTCAGCTGTAAATAATTGCATGAATATAATTAGTTTGCTTCAAGCCATAAGATAATAAGAATTTGGAGCACTAAAAGCCCTCTTTACTAAGGTCAATTAGATAACGTAATGTCCACTATGCCCACTTAGCATAATATAGTCAGCTTGTCTATGCTATGACGTTTCTCCGATATAATACCTTGGCAGCAGTAATCACAGTATGCTTATTAGCAGACAGAAACCCTTGATCTTTTTAGTTATCACTCCGTCAAATTGTTATACATCAGCTTCATCTCTGAGAGTCGTGGTCTTTATACTTCTACGTAAAAAGCTTTAATCTAGTGAGTTCCGATTGAATTCCGATGGCCGTTTAGTTTCGCTATTCTATTAGCGAAATTCTCCTAAGCACTGACTTGCGTCCATTCGAATCCTCCGTTATGGCCATCAGCAACGAGCTTATTCCAGAAGCTTTGCGCCGACCCACTTATCTTTAGTGTTGATCTCAGTGTCTGCTGCTCCATCTTTCTCTGGTGGCTCCTTGAACCATCTCATACTTCTGACACCGCAGACAGTATGGTCAAGTAACTCTTCTAGAGGCCGCAGAAGATGCCTGCCAGGTGATGCAAGGGCGGCTTTCAGGAAGAGGCGGCGTGTACAATAAGTGTCCTCATCGTCCTCTCTTAAACCGGAAGACCGCGACACAGAATCCTCGTGGTCCCCTTCTGATGTGGGCGTTGAAACTCTCCGTGGAAGTCCACCGAGAAGTCCTCTCCAGCCACCAACCACTCCGCCTCTCGATCGATCCAGCGACTCATAAGACTTCAGGAACCCAGGGAGGATTGAGTCCTCCATGAGCTCAAGGACAATTTGGATGACATCATCCAGCTCCGATGGATGTGGAGGCAATGAAGAAGAACGCAACCCAAGAAGTCGGGCCCTAACTTCACAGGGCAGGTTCACCTCGCGATCCCCGTTAGGAAGGATATAGGTGCCTAGGAGAACTTCCCATAGTTCCTGTAGATAATCGTAATGGCGTCTTAGATACTCCCAAGGGATTCTTTCATCCTGGACTATCTCTGCGTAACATGCTCGGTATCTCGAGGTATCTTGGATGAACTGGAGGGTTTCTAGACAATGATTTTTTGAAAGATGGGCTATAAAATCATTCAATCTCGGAGGGTCTGAGTTTAAATTAGAGATGATTTCAGGTAATAACGACATTACAAAAATGTGTCCTTCGGATAAGGAACAGCTTGTGATCTGGCCGTCTCGAGCCGCATGCCTTAAGCTTCTTATAGGTTGAATACGTTCTTCTCTCACTGTATGCTGGAGATGTCTGCGGCTCCTATTTATTGGAAGACTGCGTTCCACCTACGTGTTTTTGACTTTGGGGCAAAAGGTCCGATCTGTTTTGATTGGGTGCCTGCTAACGCTCCCATGTGAAGGCCCCAATTTATATCTCAGCCTTTTAAAACTCTGTTAGCCCACTTTCGAGGGATTGCCGCCACGAGACCAGGCCTTTGAAGCTAAATTTGCAAGCCACTGGAGATCACCATGACGAATACCAATGGGATTGGCTAGGAAGTCACAATGACAGTTGAAAGATAGGTCTGGTAACCAATCAACACTTGAGCGCAGGTCGCTACTACTATTATCACGCCACCACCACAATCTACCTTAAAGCGCAATTATCGGTCTCTCCAGCTTCAGAGGTCTAGATGCGTTCTACATGACAATGGATTGCCTAGGCCAGAGCCACTTCATGATTCAGAACGTAGGGAATTTCGCATTCAGCCGAGATTGGGGATGCATGGCTTTGCAGGCCTTCATAGCCGAAATATCCCGCGGCAAAACATATCCTGTTCCCGGCGGGAATTTGTTTTTCTTCTTTTTCAAGAGGGAAATTCTATACTAAAATTCATTTCCAAAAAGGCTTGATGCCTGCGTGATGGTTGCAGGCTGAAATCTGACAAAGATGGTGGCGGCCTTACTATCGGTAGCATTACTGGCGCCGTAATTCTTACTATTGTAATCATTTGTATTCCTGTATGTCCCAACTTTAGAGGTCCTATGTCAGACCTAGAGGGTTACACACTTTCATATGTATCTATGTCACAAGATAGGTTGGATACAGTGCAAAACCCTAGGAAGGATAGCATCTCGAGGTGCACTTCTTTCCTATCTGCATATAATATCTCAAGTAGGACAGCAGTAGAGGTAATCCTTATAGTATTCCTTAGCAGCCTACTTGTTACAATTCACTCGTTTTATGCGGATTTGACTAGTAAGCTTCTGAGTTTGTTCTTCTTGCTTATGGCCTTCGGTACGGTACTTGCGCCGCTTCAGTCGAGCGCGTTGCTCTTCGAGTTCAACAATCTCTAGGTCAGGCGGCAGATTGGTCCAGACTTTATCTGATAGTATATCGGCCGTAGCTTAAGGACTGTTCGTAAGATTGAAAAAGGCAAATAACCGGAATAGCTGGCTCTCTATCTTTTATTCTAGAAACAAATTCTCGAGGCCGATATTCGCAATGTCGTTAAGGTAACCGCTTTGGAAGGTCATAAACCGGGGATCTTAACGTATCACCTGGTTGTGAATACAGTGAGGTACATTTCCTGTGAAGAATGAATACAATTGGCAGTGGCAGAGCCATGAGATAGTAATAAAGCCGGCATCGGTCTCAGGGTAGCTTGCTTGAATACACACTGTTAGCGGCATCTCCGGCGCCTTGCCTGGCAAACCTAGGTGTTAATAACCTCTTGCGTCTCGAATCGATAGTCTGAAAATAATAGCTATTCTTTAAGATATTGTTATTTAGTTATAAAAAAAAAAATACATTTTTAGTGATATTTGTGCTATATGATGGAGCTTTAACTCGGCACTGTACTGTAAGCGCTTACCCCATAGGGATCTCATCCTTGAAATGGGTTAGGAGATTAGTCAACGCCTTGCAGTCTACGGCCCTTACAACCATTATCAGCCTAATCTTCATTTCGAGCGCTCGCCTTCCGTTCAGCTTTACCAACCACGACTCACTTCACGGGTATAACCCAAATAGCAATGTCGTATTCAGTTTTCGCCAATCGCCTGTTGGTTATATCTCAGGGTTTGTTTTGTTATACTGCCGATGACCTCTGCCACTGTTCGTCGCGCTGTGGGTGACATGTCCCGATGTCGCGTTTGTAAGTGAGTGGGTACTTCGTTCGATACGCAGGCAAATTCGCATTTCTTACAGACAGAAACTCGATACTTTTCAAGATAGGTAAATGGCTCCATGACGTATGTAATGCTTGGAGTTCTATCACATGGAATGATCTAAGTTAATGTGCGTAGGACGTATCTGCTTAAACACTCTACGTGTGGTCGCGCTACTTGCATAATATGTGTTCTGTGTTTTAATTGGCGATCATAAAAAAGAACTCCACCCCCTTATAGAATGAGGCGTAAAAAGAACTCTACTTGAGTTCTCTATGTATTACGGCAGTAGGAATGCCGCTGCACATCCTGGCCATCCATGACCTGGTTTGGAATTGGTGCAGCCATATTATAGGGCCTTGTGGTTCTGAGGCTGAGAAACTTTGCGGGAAGTAAGAAGACATGGCGGGCAACGTATGATTGTGAACTGGATCGCGGTCGGAGCTTCATTCTGGCATCGGCTGTTGATGATCTTACTTATAAAAGAAGGTCGCCCCCATGCCATCATCATTTTGCTAGGCTTGGCTGAAGTGTGCGGTGGGGACCCTGAATTCAACTAGCGCACGTTGGGTGGCCTCTAACCCCTCCCTCGGTACGTCACTAGACTCACCATAAACCACAGGGTCCTCAGGGCCTCCCCTTGCAAGGTCGAGCCAGCGTTCCTGTTCTCTCCCACTTCTTGAATTGCAATAGACATCAAGTGTGATATACCAATAATACTTTATTCACTCAAATTTATCACTCC
>JAHKNZ010000094.1:0-31208 GCA_019054715.1 Fusarium sp. S19/10
TTTTTAAATCTTAGCTATTTTAAGCTTAATTTAAATTGTTAAGAATTATTTAAAAAATAGCTTTTAAGGTGAAAAGTATGCTGGCCAACTTGCTTGTCTGGCCAACTTGCTTATCAACTACGTTATAGGAAAGTATCTTAATTTTATTTTTATTAAAGGTATAGTAGGTTTTATTTTATTAGATATAGTATATTATTAGCCTTAGTACTATAGCACGGAACTTTTTATCTGTTAAGATGCGATTGTAAAGTTACGTTTAGGTTCTAGGCATTACCCTTAGCGTGTCTTAACTGCCTTGGGATTAGCGTAATCTGAATTGGGAGGTGCAGGGGCCACCAGTTGACTTGGCTTGATTACATGGCGCTGGGCTATAACCAAAGGCTAAAATTCCGGGCAAAATCTTCTAAGTTACCCTAAATCAACAAGTCAACAAATTCAACCCATTCAATCACAACTCTCTCCTGTAAAAAATCCTTCTTGGCACCCACTGTTAGTACAGTGCTAGGGACGAGATTTTCTGCAGGCCACGCGACCACACAAAAACTGCGGGGACGCTATCGGCTCCCTAACAGCAGTTTTCAGAGAAGGAATTTTGGAGAGTTCGCCTTCTCTGACAACACCTTTGTCGGATCTAATGGCGGCGCCTCAGAACCAGAACGCCTTAGATATCGGAGGACGATGCCCGGGGCATTCGTAGCGACATCCTTCCGATCAACGACGCCGATTGCGATGGGTTTTTCTCCTTTGAAAGCAAGCCGCACCGTCGGCCTCTGATCCCTTCCCGAGGTTTTTCCCTGCCGCCACGACAGTCGACTACGAGCTACAACTTGGTTACTGGAGATTGTGGACTGCGTCAGCAGAAGTAGTGATGCGTGAGAGAATTCTGGTCGGTGAAAAAAGTTCGACAGATTATTGCCCCCGAGCCCGCTGACGGGTGACGGGCTTGAGAAACACAGCACCCTTTGTGCCTTTGGTATGCTGGATGGTGACGGAAGCGGGGTTCCCTGTACCTAGCTAGCCCAGCACGTCTTTTGCTCCAGTAGGAGATTTGGCTTCGTTACAGCCACCCAGACGAAAAATATACAAACAAACAAACAAACAAACAAACAAACAAACAAACAAACAAACAAACAAACAAACAAACAAACAAAAACCCATTCAATCAACAGAACATCAAAATGGATTGACGTGTTACGTAATCAAAACTCGATGTTGATTGAGTTGAATTGACGTTGATCATCAATCCATTCAATATATTGAAGTACGTTGTGTCACGGTCTGGGTTCGGCAGGGCAGGTGGACGGGGAACGCTTCGGGCGGAACACGGTCTATTACTACGGATAGGCACGGGTGGCACGGACCAACGCAACGCCAAAACGGGCCCCGTTTCAGCTCGTCATATCCTTGTTGAAAATAAATGGCTGTGAGTGGCCGAGAAGCGGAAACGGGGCCTTTTTCTGTCTCTAATACTTGAGTAGGTTGTGGTTTTCGGAGACAGCTGAACAAAGCAGCAGCTAATGAAGGGACGTGATTCAGCCATTAACAGCGGACTTACTCATAAAGAGATACATATGCCTCAAATAATAATAAAAATAATCAGTAAAGAGAAAATATAAAGGTTTATTTACCTAGAAATATAGAGGTTTTTTAGTTTATCCTTAGAGCTTGATGTGAGATTTAGATATTCTTTGAAAAGGCCGAGGAAGATAGGTGTTATAAAGCGTGCTCCTCCGTGCATCGGAGGAGTTCTAGATAAACCGTTATATGGCCGTTTGAGACACAGTCCCTCCGTTTTGTTACCTGACTCTTGTGAAAAACGGAGTTGTATCTTTGTGCATAACGGCGACTCCTGGACACTAGGGGTACATTACTTCTAACTCAGCGCCCTCGTTTCAGCTTACCCGCCTGTGGCTGACGCCAAGCCCCCGCAAAAAGGTTTATTTTAATCGCTCCCTAGAATCCGCACAAGAACCAATTTTGAATCTTCATCAAGTTTTGCATGATTTGGGGAAACCAGTGCGGGAGTGCATACACTAATACGGCTACTCTTCTTTTCTGGATAAGTGACCAAGACATCACCATTCTGCCAGCCCAGATTGTTCCCCGGCTGTGCGGAAGACGGAAGACTCTGATTGGGTGACACGCCGAATTCAAGTTTGACAAGCTATTTCTGGACTGCCCTGCATTAGCACTGGAGGCATTCCAGGCTGAATCGACCCAGAGCGACCGTGTTCTCTTCCCAAAAGCTCTACTCTGCTAGGAAGAAAGCAAGTAGCAGCAAAGTCTAACCATGTCGTTAACTTCTCAAAATCAGTCAAACCTTCTCGAGCTGCTTAGCTCAGACAGGTATTCTACAGTGTTGAGTTGCCTTTCTTTGCACTTGACTATAGCCGACTTCTACGCTTTGCATGGCGTGTGTCGCGCCTTCCGTTGGCTTTTAGCTTTCGTGCAGAGATTCTTATAGATGGCGATTCCAATAGAGAAGGATTGTTTCGGTCAAGGGAATTGATTGGGGCCAGTGCAGCGATAGAAAGATGGCGTTGGGAACATGGCCTTGGGGTGCCAACCTAGTGCGGCTGGTCCCTCATTGGCAGATTGAGGCTTGAGATCGGAGAATCTAGCTAGATGCCGGTTGACCCTCATTCGACTTCGGCGCTTGATTGTGAGTCCGATGGCGGCTGAGGTGGATCATGAATGTAGTGGAGCGCCGGACGGGATTCGGGCCTCTGACGTGGGTCCTAGGGGCCCCGGAGCCCGGCTGGCATGACCCTGCTCTCAAGTTATAAATACGGCGACTCTTTCTCCATTACTCGTGATCGGATGATTAGGTCCTTGTACACATAGTAGGATAGATATATTGACATAGCGCTAAAGATAGAGGCCATTCTAGTAATATAATTGTAATACAATTGCATATCAGTCATTGCCACCGGACGCCCGTACCTGCCTATCGCCACCGCTCGCATTTCAAGATGTGCGGCTGGTCGATGAATCCGACCAGTTTAACTGGTTGCATACTCGCTAGCTTCGCCAACTTTTCTACCGCTGCCTGGTTCAGACGGGTATCTCCTATCCGGGTCGCCATAGGCCGGACCTCAAGCCCACAAGGATAAACGTGCTCGACCTCAACGTCGCTGCCGAGGTCAAAGAGGTCGGACTTCTCACGGAAGCACCACGGCTTTCCGTTCTTCATGATCAAATTGTGCGTGTCGCCCACATTTTTGGAATGCACGGCACGGTATGAGCCGTCCAGGCCGACGGCAATAGAGCTGTGCCAAGGGGTACGAGGGAATCCTTTAGGGTTGTTCTTTTCAATGAGAAGGGACACAGACAACTTGACAGTGCCACTTGATGGATGGATGGAAAGTCGGACGTAGTTGGGGCACTTGGCTTGGATAATCTTGGTGAAAGACTCAGCCCGCATCATCATTTTCATGGCAACTTCTTTGACAATTCGGCGGTAGTGGTGTCCTGACCGTGCGTGAGCTGCAACCGGGCTGTGGCGAAGGTCAGTTTCCAGGAAACGGATAAAGCCCCGATAAGTCATGAGGGTGTCTTTGTCGGTCTCAATCATGTGCCGGATATCCTTGTCGGGATTGCCGAACTGGGATTCCAGCTCGGCCCGGCTCTTGTTGACGAGAGACAAGTATTGGTCTTTGGTGAGAGGTGACTTTCCATCAGTGTATCCAAGGATATCCATGACACGTAGCAGCTTGATTCCTGTGAAGCCCTTCTTGGCGGCCATATCCATAAGCGCGACGCTGTACTCCCAAGTATCGTCATCTGAAATGCCGACCACGTCTATTTAAACGTTAGGCTGTTCGAGCATAGTTAAGAGTGGCACGTGCTAGGATGAGTGCAACCGAACTCTAGGTTGGGGCAGGGAATGCATACCGTTGAAAACAAGGCCGTCGGTTGCAATGTGAATCTCGGCGCCATGTTCGTAAACCTTGCCAATATCAACGCATAGAGCGTTCAGTCTTTCGAGGGCAAGCTCCTCTCCAAGATCCGGAAGTGCACCGATCACCTTCTCGACACGGTTGATGCTCTTCCACGGGAATGATGGGAGTATCATCCTGACAGGCCGCTGGTCTTTGACATGCTGTGCCACATGAGCGAAGCACCTCTCACGTCCGAGCCACTTGCAATTTCCCTCGCCGTCCGGCTGTATGTGTCTTCCGTAAGTCTCAAGAACGTCCAAGATCCTCTGTGCTTTGTCGTGCGGAGCCCATAAATGGGGCTGTGCTGGGATAACTGATAGCGGCTGAGACGTGACGTCTTCTAGCTCTGCGACGATCATCTCGTCTGTACTCTAGTAATTAGAAGCCGTTTAAGTATTCTGATGGCTACCGGACTTGACATACCGAAGGGGGTAATTGCCACTCTGTCATCCTTCTCAAGCAATATAATTTCCGTTGGGTTGTGAATGGCCCTTGGTTGGCTTTTGAGCTTGGTCGGTATCACATCAACCGTCTTCCTTCTGGAGATACCAGTTGAGGAACGCCGAAAGTCTTCTTCAAGGGCGGCAAGGATAGTCTTCTTCCAGAGTAGAAGGGCCTGTAACTGGCTCTCTACCTGGGCCAGTCGCTCCTCATTCGAGAGTTGCGTACCCATATCCACCTGGGACGCAAGCCCGAACATGGAGGTGGGCATAGTGGCGGCCATTTTAATGGAGATTGAAGGGAATAAAGAATGAATGGTATCCAGAAAATGAGTACGGTAGGCAAATACTCTGAGGTCCTGGAGGAAATATTTGTGGAGAATGAGTCTTTGGTACAGGAAACTTTAAAGGGATGAGCTGTACTGTAAGAATATTATTCTCTTGATGGTTGAAATAGCAACCATTTTCCCATCTTATAATCCTTTCACTGGGTCAGTTCGTGCAGCGGTTTGGTCGCCGGTGTGTTTGGGCCGGCTCATGGGTGTGCGAGTAGAAACGGCGGTTGTTAGCCCCGTTTGCTCCCTTTGGCCCCTCTGCACGGCCTCGACAGCCTCGTGCTTTGGCACTGCCATTAAGGGGAGGCGCAGTAGGACTCTGCTCTTGGTTCAACCGTAAAGCTTCTTACTTCGCCGCTGATCCAGTAGCGACATGTTTAATCAACAGCTAAATTAGGAAGGTCCTATATTTGGAAATGCTTTGAGTTGTTGTGACCGGCTGCAGAATGCTCCAATACACCATCTTTGGGATCTACTTCCAAGCCACTAGTCTTATCTAATACTTACAGTACAAGGTTACATCCATATAACCCTCACAGTTAGGTTCAGGTTGATGTCTGAGTCACCCGAAAAGCTGAGCGGCATCTAGTCAACCTCGTGGATTGTCCTTGTTCGGGACGTGCTTATCCCGAGCCGTAAGAGTTTTGGACGAGGCGGTGACACGCACAACTAATGCAGAGATGAATCAATCCCCTTTTAAATGAGTACACGAAAAAGCCACTGCCTTCGCTTTGGGGCCTGCCTTCAGCTCAACCTTAGTCGCTATCCTCGCAACGCCCCCCGCTTCTCGACGTCATTTATGCCCAAGCCCATTCTCATCGGCTGTTTACCCAGAAATCTCACTGCTCCAACTAATTGTTTCCATCTGAGCATGGAGGACAACTACGCCTACTTCGAAGAAGGCTGGTTCAGGGGAGACGGATTCTACTCTCCCAGTCGAATATGGTTCTTCAAAGATGGCACGCCCGAGTGCAGCACCGACAATATCAATTATCTGGGCTCGTTTTACTTCGAGTCTATCCTACCAGAAGACCAAATTCATGTGCGAGATGAAGACCACCAGCACCTACTTGCGGCCGAGGACCCTGTCGACGGGCTGGAATGGCCCGGTTTGCCCGACAACGATCCCTACCAGTCAGAATTCATCCAGGAGCCTTCCAACATGGCAGAAATGGAACAAACAAGAATACAACGCTATTATACTCCATCTCTTGAAATTATCCCTATCCGTAACGAACCTATGAGATTCAATCTCCACAGCTACAGCCGCTTGTCGGACTTTGACGACGTGCATCTCGACCATCAGGACCAAATACCTGGGGAGGGTCAAAACTCGTCACTACAGCCCGACGAGACTAAGCTGGCCCTCATCTCCTCAGTGCAACGTACCCAAGATGGGGGTTTCCGTGGCTGGGTACAAGTCGCTGCGGCTTTCCTGCTCGTGCTTGACGGATTCGGTTTCATCACCGCCTTTGGAGTCTTTCAGACCTACTATGTCAAACTCCTACCGCAGTCGCCATCTGAAATATCCTGGATCGGGTCGATGCAGATCTTCCTACTCTTCCTATTGGGAACCATCAGCGGCAGAGCTATTGACGCGGGCTACTTCCGCATCACGATGCTTCTGGGATTCATATTCCAACTCGCCGGTGTCTTCGGCGCCTCTTTCTCTAGTGCATACTGGCAATTTCTTCTCTCTCAAGGCATTGCCACCGGAATTGGAAACGGCATGCATTTTACGGCCTTGGTCTGGCTGGTATCTCAGTATTTCACCAAGAGGCGTGGCCTGGCACTTGGATTCAGTTCCTGCGGCGCCCCTATCGGGGCCGTCATCTTCACCGTCATTGCTCGCGAGATGATTCCGAGAGTAGGGATCCAGTGGACACTCCGCACCATGGGGTTCCTTATTCTTTGCAACAGCATCATAATTTACCTTATTGCGCGGCCGAAAACAGCGTCGCGGAAATCGGGGCCGCTGGTAGAATTGCCGGCATTCCGTGAACCACCGTACCTACTTTTTAGCATCGGCATGTTCTTCGCGCTGTTAGGAGTCTACTTTGCTTACTATTACGTGCGTGTCTTCATTCTATTTCCCTATAACCAAGCTATTTCCCTATAACCAAGCAATCATATATATTCGGACTTGGACTAGTTATGGCTAATATTTTCTTAGGTTCCACTCTTCGGTCGTAATGAGCTAGGACTTGGTGAAGATGGGGCCCTCTTGATCCTCATTATTATGTCGGCAGCGGGGATCACGGGACGCCTTATTCCGCCCTTCCTAGCGGACCGATTCTTCAAGCCTCTAAGGACGTTGGTGGCCTCGCTACTGCTCAGCAGCCTCAACGTGTTTGCCTGGACCGCAGTGAGCTCAAGGGCAGGGCTTACCGCGTGGGTGATTGCGTATGCATTTACCGCGAACGCGGTACAAACTCTGTTCACAGCATCGATGGGCGAGGTGACGTCTGATATGACGAAGCTCGGTGTCAGGATAGGTATGGTCTTTACTATAATCAGCTTTGCCTGTTTAGCCGGCCCTCCTATCGGCGGAAGGTTGGTCCAATACGGGAATGGAGATTTCCTGTACGCGCAAATCTTTGCGGCGACATCTATGTTAATTGGTGGTCTACTTGTGGCTTTTGCCAAGGTGAAGCAGGTCGGCTGGCAACGTTTTTGGGGGATGATGTAGTTCTGAGGTTAAAGCTGAATAGCTCCCTTATTACCAATTCTTTTTACAATAGTTGCATTTATAGCGGGCAAGATTCATACACCATTATGCATTGCGTAGAATGGACAATTACAATATACTCACAACCCAGACAGTGATTTACCCCAGCATGGACATGTACTCTAGCGTTCAATTAGCCCTAATTATGCACCTCCAACATTACCTTCCCTCTCCTGTCCTTACTGCCGATATATCTGGCTGCAAGATGCACCCCTGGGTCTGCTCATCGGACCCGGCCGCGGCGACGAGGCAGCCCAAGTTTCGAGCTGGTTCCGGCTCGACAGGAATCCAAGATGCATGAGAGACTGCACGGGGCTGAGGCTATGCTAGGCGTAACTCTGACATGAACAAGACAATTAGACGTGGCAAACCTGCCTCGCAGGAGTGGGCTTCTTTCAGAGATTCTCTCCTGGGCGACTGTCAGCTGCCAGGCGACAAGCAGCAAGCTCGTAATCTCAACCCATAATAGATTCCACTCTCCGTTTGTTGGCGGAGGTGATCATCCAAGATATTTTGCACTCGAGCGCTCGAGGAAGTTGAACTAGGGGGTGCTTCGCAAGGGTGCCACACCGAACTTCCACCCACGAGGCTTTCTCGAAGATGAGCGCGTTCAAATAATGGGAGTTCTAAAATTAGGCATACTCGTGAGATATTCGAGTGGCTGGTGTGCTGCGTGATGGCAACCACCTCAGCCCAGTACACGCTTGACAGGCTCGATTTTGTGATGGCATTGTGGAACGCGACCAAGAGAGGCTGACGACTTTGCTGCGGCCTCAAACCTGTTGTAAATTTAGAATTAACTACTGTAAACTTGTCTTCTTAGAACCAAGAGAAGACTTCTGATAATAGGAACTTGAGGGCAAATGAACGTACTTGGTTGTTGTTGCAATACAGTAGCGTACACGTTCAGAGGCTCTTCTGGTCTGTCTGTGTTTTACCTAAAAGCGCTATTTTTAGCCGTCTTCCTGTTTGGGGACTAGGGGTGGGGTAGAGAACGCGTAGTCTCTTATCAGCCTTTTGTTTACTTGAGCCCCCGCTGTTAGTGCGGTTCCACTGGAAGTTTTTAGACTTTGACACTGGTGTCACTGAACCTGTACGCTACTGTAACTGCTTAAGCACGGAGACATTGAGAGGAAACCTCTCGTTCTACCTAGGAGAAAATTCACCATCGGATGACGCAAAGTGGACGCCAAAGATGCAGGCAGTCCATGAAACTATACGATTTGCAATGGCCACAGGCTGACTCGACACACAATACTGAAACCAGATTGCAAGAATCTTACCTACTTTTACTAACCTACTTACGCTAAATACTAAACACCAAACACCCCGTCTCATACAAGCGGACGTTGCTTCAGCCGCCGTAGATAGGACGTTGAACACTTGAAGAAAAGCCTTCAAGCTAGTTCGTTGGCTATGTTAGTAAATCACGGGAAAACGCAGGGAGCAATAGGGTAGAAGGAAAAGCACAATCGAGGAACAGGCGTATTATGGGCTCGAGGAGACCTATTTCAATTCATATGGTGAAAAGCGAGGTACAGTCTGGGCTCTAGGAAATGCGGACACAGATTGAGCAACGTGTAGCACAGCATGGGCTAGGGGAGAAGAGGACGAAAATCAGGCAATGTACGTAAGCATCAGTGATTAGTGCCCTATCGGCCAAAATAAGCCGCCGGGCGTAATAAATTGTATTGTATTGTAACTGCTTAACACGTGTTCACAGGGACCGATCAGCATGTCGGAAGTCTCGTATCTCACTGATTCCACCTTCGTTCTCCGGCAGCGAGGCGCCCTCCTAAACGATTCATGACTATGCTCGGCTTTGGTAATTTGCTGGGCCGTGACAAGCTGCCCCCCTGACAAAGAACTGCAAAGTAGTGACATGTGTAGCGGTGGCGCATTTTCATATGTATGATGGACATGATAAGTATGGTCAAATATGCTCAAGCAACTGGAGCGACGTCTTTCTAGCAAAACCCCTCTGCCTAAACCTCACCGCCTATTCTGCCTCGAATGAAAACAAAAGTAGTATCTATACTCTCGCAGTAAGACTCGTTAAAATTCAGTAGAGAACTGTAGGTATCCTGCTTCATCCAACGATTCAAAGTCCGCTGTCAAACGGAAGTGCGCCCTCTCCGTGCGACTTCTTATAACTCTCCCAAATAGAACACATATCATGAATCTCTTGGGGAATTTTGCTCCCCTGAATAGCCTTGGGTTGGACTAGAAAGTTGATGTAAAGACCGACACTTGCGTGCCAGGCGGTATGGCAGTGGAAGCTCCAGATTCCTGGGTTGGTGGCCTCGAACTGCACAACAAGATGACCGGACCGACGAAGCAGCTCTGTGTCAGCGCGGGCTGGGTTATCCTTGTAGGCGATGGTGCCGTCCCAGGGTCCATCTGCCTCACTTACTATCTGGAAGTTGCCGCCGTGGAGGTGGAACGGGTGGATAGAAAAACGGTTGTTGAGGACGACGCGGACGTTGCCCACATTCTCCGGAATTGTAGTCATGATGTGCTGGGGTTCTGCGAGATAAGCAATATTGCCGTCTGCCGCCTCCAGTAAAAGCGGGCGACTCCAGTCAGCCTTGAATGTAACGTTATTCATTAACCATTCGCGGTTGCCAGTCTCATTAGCTCCAAAAGTGACGTCGTAGTAGAGAGTAATATCTGGATCGAGAAGAGGCTTCTTGTAGATAGGCTTTATTTTTGGTAGAACAAGCTGTTAAGGGAGACTCGTGTTAGCCATTGAAATATCTGACCAGCAAGTGTACCATGAAGCACTCACATTGCCACAAGTGAAATCAGGAATGGTGTAGGGGTTGGAAACCGGGACCGCATCGGCAGATGCCTGGTCATAGTAGACCGTGGCGAGGGTCTCATTGACGAACGTGGTGGCGCACTGGGTGCCACCTTTCGTGCGCATGTAGTAGGCCGCCTCAGGGTCTCCGGTTGCGGTGACAAGGACTTCAGCCCTCTGTCCAACGCCCAAGGCAAGATAGTCCACTTCATAGGGCTCCACAGGCGTCCAGTCCATCGAGGTAACCTGAAGCTTGTGGCCATCGATGGAGAAGAGCTGCAGAGCCTGAACGCCTGTGTTGATGACGCGCAGCTTATGAACCTTGCCAGACTGGAACTTGAACTGGGCATGCTGGGCGTCGCTAATGCATTTGTTGTTAGTGGTCGACAGGGAGCAGTTGTAGTTATTCTTTCCGTTGATCAAGTGATTGTCCGAATGAGGCACCCAAACTTTGAAGTCTGTGCTATTCGAGATGGCATTCATGGCTACCTGCTCGTAAGATTGATGGTAGTAGTCGGAAAGCATAATGGGGCCAAGATCGAGGTCGTATTCAACGTGGGATGGGCCACGAATGACTATTGGACCCCACAATCCTCCACCGTATTGTAAAGCGTGGTGCGCATGCCACCAGCTAGAGCCAAAGGTAGTTGCTTTCCAGCGATAAGTAAAGCTCTCCCCGGGAGCAATGGGACATTGGGTAATGCCGGAAACACCATCCATCCAAGGGGTGCCTTGCTGGTGAATGCTAATTCACATGTTGGTATACGAATAATATGAACTTGGTAGGGTCTTTCAAGTGCTACTCACCCATGCCAATGTATTGCCGTACCTTCGGCCGGGCCAGTGATGTTGTTGTGAACTGTGACTTCGACGATGTCGCCCCAGTTCGCCTCTAGAAGGGGTCCGGGGAATTGACCGTTCACAGTGAGAAGGCTCTGCTCTGTATCATAATGCCCGTTAGCCGATCTTGTGTATAGAAAGACATAGGAGCGTATTCCCACAGAAAGGGAACTTGATAGTAACGTACCAAAGCCATCTGGCGCCAGCGTCGTCCTCTGTACCGTCCAGTCGTACTTCCGTACGACCCCGGTTTCCGGAACATCCTCTGGATCCGAGTAGCAAGTTCGGTTTCCCCATGCAGGGTATTCTCCTTGGTTGTCCGACTCAGCCGACCCACGCGGATAAGCATATGCGGACGGTAAGAGTCCAACAGCGAAGCTATACAATGTCCACATGTGTTAGCACTCATGTAAAAATGGGTGGTGCTGTAAGAAAATAGTACATCCGGGCATTTTGTGGTCTACCGAGAGAGACTGGAATCAAGGGCCTAGTCCATAAAGAGGTCATACCTGAGTGTTACCGACGCTGTTAATAGCTTCATTGCGGGGATATCGGAGGAAGGCGGATTGTCTATTGTAATTAATCTAAACTAGAAAAAGAGGTCAATTGTCGGTCTTAGCCCCTCATGTTTGTAGAGCATCTCATCGTATATACCTACACTTTTATACCAGTTAAAAGCGGCCAGAGAAGTGACCCTGGGTTAGGGGTTTCAGCTTGGAGCGTGGCATACGCCACGCTTACTTTTACCAGCAGCGCTCTCGTGCAATTCCTCTCAGAGACATTGCAGGTGTCTGTCATTTGCTAAAATTAGGCGTAAGGCATCACATGGCCACCGCCCCCTCAGTAGAGATATGATACTGGCGTGACTACGCCTCCACTACCTGCGAACTTCACTAGCTTAGCGCACTAGGGTGTAGCTTGCTATAAAATAAGAGTCATAGGCGGATAAAAAAAGAAACCTACCGCAATGGCCAGCTGAAGGACAAAGAGGCTGTAAACAGCCTGAGATTTTAGGCGCCATTTTGCTTTTACTTGTGAAATCGAGAGGGGCTGTCCTGCCTTAAGCTAGCAAGAACGTCGAATATAATAAGAGCAAGCTAAAATTAGAATTAGGCAATTGATAGGGGGGCATGACGAATTGATATGCGGGCATGACCCTTACGGGGGCATGACTTTTAGGGCCTCTGATTCGTCAAATCTTTTCCTGTTAGTGTTGGCAGAATTCTGCCAGAGCTCCCCAAGTACCTCGACGTTAGCTCCCCTTAATTTCGCTTTAGTAACTGACGCAACGCGGCCAAGCTCTCTCCATTGACAAGCTGTATATCCGCTACTGTCTCTTAACCCTAGGAACTATTAAGACGCGATTAGCCAGATATTAGCTACTAAAATAGGGATTTTCACTTAAAATTTAAACTTAAATTAAGTAACGTTAGATTAAGCTAGTAATTAGTCTAAAATAACCCTAACCCTACACTTAGGGTTAGCTAGTACTAACTTAGGGTTAGTGTAATACAAAGGAAAGAGGATTTTAATTAATAAAGGAAAATAATAAGATTACTTTTCTCTTTACTTTTTATTATTAAGATAAAAAAGCTATTATTAAATATTAAATAGTAATAAAGGATATTATATAGCTTAATTAGGAGTATTAAATACTTATCTACTAACTCTATTAAGTAGCTATTTAACCTAGTAGTAGTATTAAGCTATATTTCTAATAGTAGTATTAACTTAAGGGCTAAGTACTTAAGGATATTGAAGACTACTATAGTATACTTAAACTAGCTAACCTAAAGCTTACTATAATACCTAAGGATAATAGTAAGGCTATTAAATAGCCTACTATTTTACATAAATATAGCTATAATATATACTAATATCTTACTATAGCATAGAATAATATTATTTATTATTAGTAAAAGATAGGGTATAATATAATAGAGAAGTAATAGACTAAGGTATAGCTATAGATATAGATAAAAGGAAAGTATATATACTACTAGACTATTTAAGATAATAGTAATAGTAATAGCCTATCTAATATAGTTAATATAGCTAATATAGCTAATATTACTAGTTAAAGTACTATAAATAAGCTTATTACTATAAGTTAAGCTTAATTACAAAAGAAAGATACTATATAACTATAGAAGAGTAACTTAGAAAAAGATATTAACTATAACTTACTATAGGTTAAGAGGCTAAGTTAGGTATAATACTTTAGTGTTACGATTAGTTACCATAACAGCGCTATAAGGCTCTATAGGCAGCTGTAAGCACCACTGTAATCGCTCACATAGTAATTATAGCCCGATCTTTTACCCTAAGGATATACCCCGCATCGTTTGGCAACCAACGAATTATTTTTAGTAGGAAAAGAAATAGCGCTAGTATAACATAGGGCAACTAACGAACTAAATCTAGGGTAACCAACGAACTCTATTTTAGCAGCAGTAAGCAATTAAACCTTAAGAAAAACTTATAAGTTAATAAAGCTTAATTATAGAATAATAATAAAATACTTAGTCTCCTAATTAAATACTGCTAGTATAATTAATTATTAGATCTAAGTATAGGCTTTAGAATTAGCACTCTTAAACTAACAGGGGTAGCCTATCTAGTACACCTAATTAAGAGTATAAAGTAAAAGTTATTCTTTGTAAAACTCTAGATAGAACTAAGTATCCTATATATAACTAATACTATTAATACTAAACTAGAAGAAATATAATAAACACTAAGTCTATATACTAATAATTATTAAGCAATAGACTAATAAACAATCTAAGGTCTATACCCTAATAAAGGGCTTTAGTTAATTAAGTTAAAGTTACTAACTCCTACAAACTCAAATACTTCCACAGTACCAGGTACCTTACAAGGTATCTTAAAGGCAAGAAAGGGCTTCTAAGCGGAATCCCAAGTGGCAGCTTCTTTAGCAACAACTAAGAGGCAACTAATATACTTATTGCGCTAGTTTCCAGGAGATTAGCCAGTAGTAGGACCTAGGGCTAGCTTAATACTGCTAAATACATTAATCTTCTTACTACCTACAGAACTAGCATTAGCAGGGAGGTAGAACTCTAGCTAATACTACTTATTCTAGGTAGCAGTAGGATATATAAAAGTTACAAGGGCTAACTAATCCTTGCTACTATTACTAGTGCTTTTATAGATCTTAACAAGGCTCAGGGCAGCAGCAATAGCGCTATTATAAACAGAGTACTACTAGGTATTTAACGGAGAAAAGTAAGAAGATAGTATTCCTAATAGTAGTAATAGTATTAGTATATTTAATAATCCTAAGCATTCTATTACTATTACTATTACTGTTACTACTTTCTATTGCACTTTAAGAGAAGTAGTAATAGCTAAAGTAGCTGTAATAGCTATAGTAAGGATAGCCTTAAAGAGCATAGTAATAGATATAACTATTAAGTAAAGATAGAGTTAGATGTAGTTAGTTAGTAGTTAAAACTAAACTATATATAGTAGAGGCTTATTGCTTCTAACTTATAATAATAGTATCTAGGATAATAGGGATAAGTATTAATATATTTATATTCTTATCCTTAGTATAGAAAAGGGCTATAGTTTAAGAAGCACTTAGATCAAGTAAGGCTTAGTTGCTATCTAGGCTAAGAGATGTAAGCTAGCTAGGGCTAAATCTAGGGATCTTAGGTCTAACAAGAGTAATAATAGGTTACATAGCCACAGGTATATACAACTAAATATCATTTATTAGAACAGAAGCTAGTTAACAATATAATTAAGGCTATAGATAGGAATAATATCTATAGAACAGTAGGCAATAACATTATAGCGCTATAAGATTACCTTATTCTAGCATAAGCTTAAGTCTAACCTCTCTTAATGTATATTAGCAGAGTTTCTATAAAATAACTAGCATATACCTCTATGTAAGCTATACTACAAAACTCTCCGCTGTTAAACAGAAGATATAGGCCAGCAAGGCGCAAAGTACTAATAGTACATATTTCACTTTAACTACCGGTCTAGTCTAGCTATAATATATCTACTGCTAAGAGGCTTAGCCAGTCCCTGTATCACTTAGCAACCAACAAACTTATCTTAGTAGGAAAAAAGACGCTAGTACAATATAGGGTAGCTAACAATCTAAGTCTAAGGTAACTAATAAACTCCAGTATATGGCTTAATAATCATAGAAAATACGTAAAAAAATACATAAGCATAAAGTTTAGCCTTAAGATTATAATAAGAGACTTTATTCTATTAAGTAGTTATTATTTATACATTAAATACTTTAATATTATCGTTAACTATGGTTCTATTGTTCATTAGCTAACAAAGGTAGCCTATAAGAAGCACCCTATCAGGATGTAATATTATCTACCGTATTAAGATATAGCGGTTACACTTATACTAATACTACCCTGCAGGAAAAAGAAAGTTTAATAATAAGAAATAAACAAAAGAGAAAGAAAAAGAGAGCTTTTACAAGAGAAAAAGCTTTAAGATTAGTTAGTTTATACTTTTACTATCCCTTTATTTTAAATCTATACAGCATAAAGTTCTTTAACTATATAAGTAATCTGCACCTTCTATACTGCAAGTTATGCAAGTATATAGTAACAAAAGGTAGAATCCAGGCACATCTACGCAGTAAGCCACACAGACTTGTAAAGAGGGAAATCAAAAAAGTCAAGCTATAGGCTAAAGCATTTAATCTAATTAACAGCAACAAAGAGATCTTAGTACTACCTTCTATCTCAGATAATAGTATACTAATTAAAGCCCTCAGCAAACCAAAAAGCAAAGGTTTTTAATACACATTTACAATAAACTATTAAGCTGTAAGCGCAGACCTAAGATAAAGAAATAAACACCTCTGGAAAGTACATAGCATTAAGCTAGGCTAAAGACCTAGCCCCTAAAGTATAAGTACTGTAAAAACAGATATAGGCTCTACCTACTAAAGGAGTAGTATATCCTATCAATAGCTCTTTACTAAAGGTCCACAGAGTAAGTATTTTAAGGTCACAAAAGGCTACAACCTAGAAACCTTAGAGATAGAGCAAGCAAGGGTAGAAACTATAGTACAATAGGCTACGCAAGCCTTCCAGGCAAAATCCAAAGAGGCCCAAAAGAAGAAGATAGATATTATTAAAGAGATAGGTAACTTAGCTACACTAAACTTGTAGCTTTATTAACTAGGATTAGTAGCCTACTTAAAAGATTTTAGCAATAAGAAATAGTTCCTAAGGGACCTTATCTTCTTAAAGTATACCTTAAAGCTAGATAACCCTAATGCTAAGGATGATTCCAAGCTCTAACATATTTACACTACTATTAAACGTTTAATCTAGAAGTCTATAGAAGCAACCAGGCTAGGTATAGTCTTATAGAATATACTGTTTAAAGTAAACCAAAAAGAATTATACAAAGAGCATAGTATACCCTTCTACTTCCAATTTAAACGGCAGACTTAAAAAAAATATATTACTATCTATTTGCAATTCTTTGCCTATACCGTTTAAGCTATATCTTACAAAAATGCTAAAGATTGACTACCGTTTAAGCTTACTAAGAGCCAGGTTACTACTTTTAATAAGATAATAGATTATACTATAGACCTTATTAATATTAACAATAAGGTAGAGCCTATACTACTATTATTACAGATCAACAAATTACATTAATCCCTTAAAGATACTACACTTACCTTTTATATCTCTATCCTTAACTACTTTACAAAGGTTACTAAGTACAATAGTATACTTATTAGCTTCTTAACCATACTAAGCATCTAAGATAATAAGACTTAGAAGACATATACAAACTTTACCCCCAAACTCTTAGCTATTATAGCTATCTCTTAGGTATTTCTAGTTAAACACACAATTAACAAAAGAACATTATATATCCAGAAAAAAGCAAAGTAAAGCTAAATTAGAAAAGAAGCTAAGGAGAAAAGTCCAAGACATTTTAAGATTATATCTAAGATAATACACCAGTTCCTTATCAGTAGTACCAAGGGTTAGGATACCACGCTAACGCAGTTTATTATTTAACTTCGTAATTATAGTATAGCAGCTAGCAAATAGGAAGCAATACTAGGTTTAGTTAGTTAGAATAACAAAGACACCATCTACAAAGGCATCCGCATTAATATACTTAGTATCTAATCCATACTACAGACTACCTTACAAAGAGCAAAGATGCTACTATATAAGCATCTGCTTTTTTACAAAAAGTATACAGATTAGCCCGCTAATAAACTTAGACTGCCAGAGATCCTATAGGATAAACTTACCAATAATACAGCAAACGTAAGCATAGGCTATTCCTTCGTTAATAATCTCTTTAAGCTACTACCAGAAAGCAATAGTTAGATATTCTGCAAAATATAGATTAATACTACCTTACAAAAGGTATAGGTTAAGGAAGAATTAAAAGCTAACTTTAAGCTTATTAAAAAGAAGGCATAGCATTATAGCAATTACTTAGAGGAATTTTTAGAATATCTATTATTTATCATCCACTTATATAGTAGCCAAGCTACCCAGTTATTAGAGCTACTTACCCTACAGCATAGAAATACTACTAACAGTAGTATATAAAATATCCTCTATAACTATAGACTTATTATACTTATAGCTAGATACTATAAGAGATTCTTAAAAACCAAGAGGGTTAAAGTAGTACACTGTTTTTTACTACGCAAAGTTAGTATCTTAGTAATTTATTACCTATAGCTTATGCTACCGTTTTAAGAAGACATACAAGTAAACACCTAGGATACAACCAAGCTTTACACTAACCTATAGGCTCTAGAAAAAACCCTTAAAGATTTAAATAATAATAATAGAGAAAACGGGTATAGTACAGATAGTAATAATAAAAGCTACAGCAAGGAAAATAGAAGTAGTTATCTTTATTAAAAAAAGATAAAAGGCAAGATGCACTATCTAGGGCCTAGCCTATACTAGATATCCGCATAAATAACCTACATTCTACAGTAAATAAGCCTATAAGGATGTAAGAAAGGGATTACTATTAGTAGCTAAAGACATCTCTCTATTGCAATTACCTAGCACTATTTTTATAACGGTACAATAGCTTACACAGCTCTTATTAGTAAGGCAAATAAGGGCTATAATAGTAATAGCAACAGTAAGGTAAAGCAGGATAATCCCTAGGATACCTAAGCCTACTACAGGTCCTTAACTACCAACTTAGTATACAGCAGGCTTATTACAGAAGGGTATTTTAAGACAAACAAATAACACATTAACTTCCGGTTTATTAGCAAAGAGTAGCATCATTTACTCAGTTTCCCATTAGCTATTAACAGGTTTAAAGAAGTTCTTACGCTAAGGTGCAAACGGAAAACGCTATCACTATATTACAAAGCAATAAAAAATCTGCAATTAAGGCAATAGAAGACCCTTTAGAGAGTTAATATTAACCAAGAGTTAGGTTATCTATACAGAGAGTACATCCAGTTCCGCAGTAAGCAACGGAAAGCTATAGAGGCAATTATAATAAATAAAAGTCCTATTATTATAGTTATAGGAACTAGCACTAGAAAAAGTCTTTACTTTATACTACCTACAGCCAGCTATCCCAGCAGGCTAACAGTAGTAATTATACTGCTTATATCTCTCTAAGGTAATCTAATAGATTAGTGCCAAAAGCTTAAGATATTATATACTAAGTAGAAAAGTAATAGGGTACTAGGAGATATATTAATTATATTTATAACACCTAAGTTAGCTATAATAAAACGTTTTCTAGACTTTCTAAAGTTACGTTGTATTATAGCTAAGGTAGACTAGATTATTATTAATAAGTATTATATAATTATAGAAGAAAGGCTTTTATTCTATCCTAAGCTACATAAGCTTAGTACTCTTACACTAGTAGGGTTACAGATAGTTTACCTTACAGTAATGCTCCTACCAGCAGATAAACTAGCCTTTTTTAATATAGTTAACGCATAGCGCAAAAACGTTATTATAATCTAAGTAAAGATAATACGCTAGAATGTGGCTTACAGTATTAGATCGGTTATAGCTACAAGTGTAAATAAGGCTATTGCCGCCATTGTTAAGCAGGTAAGGGCTATAATTAATTAAAAGCTAAAAGAGTACATATAGCTAGCTAAAATTATTATCTACTGCTAGCAAGTAAAAGCAACAGAATACCTAGCTAGAAAGCTAGAATGTAATACTTACTACTAAGAGATTAATACTTAGGATAGTAAAGCAGAAAGGCTCAAGTTTTAGATAAGCAGCATAAAGCATAAGTAGTATAGGAATAGGCAGATAATTATAGCAATAAACGCACTTAGTCTTAGTATTAATATACCTAATATTTAAGCAGTAGTATACATAGAGATACTATACAGATTAGCAGACTATACGCAGTAAAGTAAACATACAGGTTAAGACAGGCTTTAGAGCAAGGCTATTGTTATCTAACTTAATGTATAAGGCAGCTTAAAAAGGCTATAGCCGCTTGTAGCTAAGTATGCAGCTACAGATAGCTATATTAGCAGTAATACATATCAGCAGGTAGTACTAAACTCTATTATAGATAGTTAAACTAATCAGGAGGGCTATAAGCAAGGGAAAGAGCTATGCAATATCTACTAATAGCAGGTAGATAAGGAGAATAGGGAGGGTAAAAATAATATATTAGAGGATAGAGAGGAGTATAATATACAGCAGCAAGATCTAGAGGTAAAAGACACTCGGTATTAAGCTATAACTACTATAGCAGAGGAGCATTAAAGGTTCCAAGAATATCAAAGGAAGCTTACACAACAGGCTCTTAAAGGGTACATATTCTACTTAGTACAGGGCATAAGCAGCAAAGGGATGCACTCGGGGCTACAGTGCCAGAAAGCATTAGCAATAGAAGGGCAAGTAACAGAGGCATACCAGCTTACGGTAAGTATAGAAAAGTTCCTACAGCAAAGTAAGGTAATAGATGACTTTAGTTACTGCCTAGACTACTTTATACCGCAGAAGTTATGTAATAGCTAGGAGGAAAACGGGCTAAAGGGCGAATAAAAACAAGGTAAGGAGAAGAGGTATTAATACAAAGGGGTAATAATATGTATTATTACTTAGGTATAGATGCAGTTACTAGGCAATAGCATAGAGTTATACAGTAGGCTTAGATTTTATAGTAGGGAGAAGTAGATAGAGAAAGAAAGATAGAAGTAGGTATAGAGGTAGATAGGGAAGCAAGTGATCTAGGGGGGTATAGAGATATTACAAATCTATGTAATTTTTAATAAGATAATAGACTAGTAAAGTAAGAGGAGGGAGAAGGGTTAGTATAGTTGCAGAGTGTAGTATAATACTATGTATAAAAAGTTAGAGATTTATTAGAATTGCTATAGCAGTACTATAGAGCAGTAGCTGTAAAAAAGGAGATATCTAAGAAGTAACCCTAACCCTGGATAGAGTATATATATATATATATATATGTATATACTTAAGGGTATAGTATATATATAGGGTTATAAGGGAATGTAAGGTTAAACCTAACCTATATAACTCAGGAGTAAGATGTTAAAAGTAGGATAGGGTTAGTGGTAAAAGCTATATAGGGAGCAGAATAACCGCTAATGTGTAGAGTTTTCGTATAGTGTAGAAGAGTAGGCAAAACAATAGTGGTAGTAGATAAAGGTTCAAAAAGGCAAAAATGGATAAAGGTAAAAAAAAAAAAGGAGGAGGTATATTAAGGGCTAACCTCTACAGCTCAGCGGCCAGGGAAAGGTCAGCGCAGCGGAATGTTAGATAGGTACTATGTTGTAAGGTAAAGATAAAGGAGCTAACCTGGTCTTTAGTCCGGGCGTCGTTCTGGCAGAACGACGGTTGGGGTTAGCGAGATTGTGTGGAGATCCGGGGTTGTGTACAGACTATTCCGCCAGAACAACGTTCCGCCAGGACAACGGCGATAATTAGAGATAATATAGACTCCTTACAGTTAATAGGGAATTAACCCTAAATACTAAGAAGGGCTAGTAGAGAGAGTAAGTAAGAGAGATAACCCTAAGTAAACTTAAAATTAAGGGATTAATAAAAACATATACTTAAAAGTAAGTATATAACCTTACTAGCAAAAGAAGATAATTTAGAATAAAGTTTAATTATATATTACTATAGTAATAGTAAAAAGCAAGTTTATATTTACATTAATAAACAAAAGGTATATTAACTCTGCGGAATAGTAAAAGATTATAACTAATCTATCTACTAACTAGTAAGTATTAGTAGTATTACTTTTAACCTAGCTACATAATTACTACAGAAGCAGGGGACTAACTAAGTGTACTATAATTAATAGTATAGTAAACTATATAATCTAGCTATGTAAGTAGCTTTAGATATTAGTTTATCTACTCTGCAAGGTAGCTATTAAGCTAGAACTAGCTTAGGTAGAGCATTATTATTGCAATTGCTATAAGACTACTGGATAGCTGCTGCAAGACATTATTGCATTTACTAAATTATTCTTACTATTAGGATAGTAACCTTAAGAACTAAAAGACCTAACTAATAAGAATATAAAGCTGCCTATAGATAGAAGCCTGCCTATCCCTAGACTAAAGATATATAAGGGATTTAGCTGCAAAAGCTATTAATTTCTAACCTGCAATAGTTAGAATCTTGCTACTTATAAGACCTGTAAGAGGCACTATAAGCTGCAGGTTAGCGGCGGGGGAGGGAAAGGTTAGGCAATAGTAATACTCTAGTTACTGCGTAAGGCTTTATACGCAAGGTACTAGATTATTAATCTAGCCGCTATATAGGCTAACAGCAGCAGCGATAAGAGTAGTAACAGCAGTAGCAATAATACAGCTAAATAGGGGAATAGTAGTAGTAATAGTAATACTAATACTATACTGCTATAGACTATCTAGGCATATAAGAAGGATCTAAAGGAGGTAAAGGTAGAATAGAGACGCTAAGTAGAGGTACTAGGTAGAGTTAAAACTAAGTTAAGATAGGTACAGTTTATAAAATAGTTAGCGCACTTATAGCAGAAGGATAAACTAATACTATACTAGGTAGGACTATTACTAGCTTCTGCTGTAGTTAAGCAGCAGATATAGCCCTGTAAGCGCTGTAAAGTAAACTAGAGGCTATGTAAGTTAACTAAGAGCTTCCGGCGTAAGCTTAGCTATTATATGGAAAGACTAGATAGGGTGCTGGATAAGATGCTTAAGTAGCTTGGCAGTATTAACCCAACTAAGCTAGTATTAACCCTGTTTGGCTGAAAGTAGCAGTTAGATATAATAGATAGGTATAGTGTATACTAGCAGTAGTACTTATGCTATTATATCCAAATCTAGCTACTTAGGTACAATAGAGCTACAATAGAGCATAGTATTTGATTTATAGATAAGTAGTAGAACTCTCTAACTAATATTATATAGTAACTTAATGCCGTTACTGATAAGAAGAAGAAGCAGTAGGGGCAGAAATAAGTTATAAAGGATAGTAGAGAAGGTAATAGTAATAGAGGAAGCGCTAAGGGTAGAGAAGAGGGAAAAGAAGAAGACCCTGATAATTATTGTTTGCGTTAGCTGGCAATCGATGATTAAGTTTGTATGGGAAATTTCGTAGTGCTAGGAGGACATAGGCCGCGCAACGATTAAAATGAACGTCTACCGACGATTAGTCTTCTTAGCGCTATAGTTATTAGGGTAAGTTAAAAGTAAGTAAGAATATAAAGTAAATAATTGCAAGTTAATTAATACTAATATTAATATATAAATATATAATTTCTATTATTGCACTACGTATTTACTTCTAGATTATTTTCTTTAATAGTTGTTAGGTAATAGGGTTTATAAACATAGATAAGACTACTATAACGAATTAAAGTGTGTTCTTTACTTATAGAGTTTAGCAGTATCTTATTACATTTAGGTTATATTTAGCTAGAACTACTAATATTAAATAAAGGGGTTTAAGGAAAGTATTTAATTCTGTGCTATAGATAATAGAACTTAGAGTGTAAAGTAAGACTTTAATCTTTTTAAGTTTTTTTACAATAGAGTACTTTATATATAATCTAGAACTATAGCTTCTCTACTACTGCTTATACTAAACTATAGTTATATAAAGATAAATTAGGGTATATCTTTATAATAAACTACATTATCTTACTATTAATGTAATTAAGGATATATAAGAATAGGTATCTAAGCATAAAATCTTTAAGAGTTAGCAAGAGGTTTACAATAATCTACTACCTAGGCCTAATAATATACTACTAATTACAGCTTTAGGGCTACTAGGTATAGAAGGTATTTGGTGTAAGTTTATCCCAGAGTATAGTACTTGCTAGCCTAATTACCTATACGTAAGCAAAAATCTAAGGCAAATTTAAGAACATCTTAGGGTTAAGTATTATTAAAGCTTAGACCTTAAGGGCGGGCATTACTTAGCTGCTATAGCAGAGGAAGAGAAGAGCAATAGTCTATAGAGGATAAGGGTTTACTATTAGCAGCTATTCCTTAGGGAGCTGGAAAGTAAGCTATTTAAAGTAATAAGGGAACTAAATCTTAAATAATTAAGGGTTTAAAACTATAAGTTATAAGTTAGACTTTAGTAAGCTATTAATATATTCTAAAGTAAGAGTAAAGATATTCAAAGCTAAGAGGCAGAGCATATTAATGCAGAGAATAATATTACTATACTAAACCTATAGCTTTATCGGCTAGGTTTTACTCTCTATCTAAAGGACTTTAGTAGGAAAAAGGACTTCTTAAGAGACTTAATTACTATAGAATACAAAATAGATCTAGATAATCTGGTTAGATTAAATAATGCTTAACTACGCTTTATATATATTGCATTTAATTAGCTAATTAACTATACTAGGGCTATTATTACTCTAAATATTATATCTTAGAATACTCTATTTAAGGTAAATTGCAAGAAACTAGCAAAAGAGAGGATAAAGCTATTCTATTTCCAGTTTAAGCCTAAGATATAAAGAAGGTATATACTTATTATTAAGCAGTTACTTACTTATATTGTTTAATATATATCTTTTAAGGATAAGGTAGATTAGCTACTATTTAAACTTAGTATATAGCAATAGAGTACTTATAATATTATAATAGAATATGCAGATAACTTAACTAAGGCTTAGAAAGAGTATAGTAGTAACCTAGAAGTACCTAAGGTTACTAGACTTCTTGACTTATTAGAGACTACTATTCTTAAGTTATATATCTCTATTCTTAACTATTTTACAAAGGATACAGAGTATAATAGCATTCTTATTAGCTTCTTAACTGTTCTTAGTATACAAGTAGATAGTACTTAGGAGGGGTATAGAAGTTTTACACTAAAGCTTTCTACTATTATAGCTATTTCTTATCTTTACATTATTAAATACACTGTAAACTAATAAACTAAAGCTATTAAGCAAAAGATATAATAAGGCTAGAGTTAAGAAGAAGCTAAAGAGAATAGCCTAAGCTATTTCTTACTAATATCTAAGATAACTTAATGGTTTATGGTAGGCAGAGGGAAGGGCTAGGAAATAATACTAATGCAATTTATTATCTAGCTCTAAAATTTTAGTATAGCTATATAAAACAATACAGTAGCATATAGCTTAGTAAGCTAGGATAATAGTAGAGAGAAGCTTATCTATAAGGGTACTTATCTTAGCATTCTTAATGTATAGGCTATAATAAGATTAGTAGTCTAATAGTTAGAGACTATACTTTATAAGGACTTGTTATTCTTTACGGAGTTCTCTAAGTAGTCTCCTACTGAACTTAGATTACCTAAGATCCCGTAGAATAAGCTATTAGATAATGCAGCTGACGAAATAGTTAGGTATTCGTTTATTAATAAATTATTCTAGTACAATAGAGGTACTAGCAGAGGTTAGGTTATTAAGAAGATCTTATAAAACAATAGCTTAAGAGCTAAGTAGGTTAAGTTAATAAATAATAGCAGTATAGAGTTAAACTCTAGGCTAGTATATTGATATAGTCTTAAGGTAAAGAAAGCATTAGAGCTACTAGCAGTTCTTATGCATATAAGTAGTAGATTTCTACTATAAGCATAGGAACTTCTTATTATTAGGTATTGCAACATAAGTAACAAAGGTATATGTAATATTCTATGTAATTATAGACTTATTATAATTATTACAGGGGTATATAAAGGCTTTATAATAACTGGGAGGCTTAAGATTATCTATTGCTTCTTACTGCAGGAGGTTAGCACTCTACTAATATACTACTTGTGGCTTATTCTGCTATTCTAGGAAGATATTTAGGCTAATATATAGAACAAATCTAGCTTTAATACTAGGTTATAGGCAATAGAAGGCACTTAGGAGAGCAAGAGGAGTTAGGACAGTAAATAGGTAGATAGGGCAATAGACCCTAGCTAAAATTAGATAAGCTAGGTTAGGGAAAGTACATAAGAGAATAGTTAGTTACTAGGCCCTAGGGAACATTAGATATCTCTGCGCTTATTACGTAATATTAGAAGGCTTAGTACTCTAGCTTATAGGTAAAAGTTAAATATTAGTAGCTAGAGATATATCTCTATAGTAATTAGTTAATAGTACTTTTAAAATGCATCTATAGTATATATAAGGCTACTACATAAGGTAGACTTAGATAATAGTAGCAGCAAAAGTAATAACAATAAGGATAGCCTATATAACTTGTAGGTAGGTTATAGGTCTAAGACTATAGGCTTAATATACAGATAGTTAATTACAGAAGGAGCATTTAAAACGAATAAACGCTACATTAACTTCCAGTATATTAGTGAGGAATAGTACTAATTACTAGGCTTTCTATTTACAATAGGAGGCTTTAGTAAGGTTCTTACACTAAGCTGTAAGTAAAAGAAGGTATCTATCTATAATAAAGCGCTTTAGAAACTGCAGTTAGAGAGATAGAAGTTATATTGCTAGATTAACATTAACTGTAAACTTGTCTACTTATATAGAGATTAAGCTACATTCCAGGGTATTTAACGTAAGGTAATCTAGGTAATTATAATAAATAAAAGCCCTATTGTTATTGTAATAGGGACCGGAGGTAAAAAGAGCTTAAGCTTTATATTGCTAGTAGTAAGCTATCTAGGTAGTATAACTATTGTAGTAGTTCTACTAGTATTACTATAGGGTAACTTAATAGAATAGTATTAAAAGATAAAGATACTATATACTAAGTAGCGTAGTAACTAGTCCCTAGGGCCAGCATTACTTGTTTTTATTACGCCTAAGTCTGCAATAACTAAGCAGTTCTATAATTACGTAGAAGGACTTTAGGTAATAGTGTAGCTTAATAGCTTTATATTTAACAAAGTATATATAATACTAAAGGGTATGTAGGACTTTCAACTAAAGCTAAGAGAGTTAGGTTATCTAGTACTAGTTAGAGTATAAATAGTATATTTAATAGTAATATTACTACTAAGTAAGGAGGTAAAGTTCTTTAAGCTTATTAATGCTTAATTAGAGGATATAACTATAATTAGAACTAGTATAACTTACGCTAATATTGTATATAGTATGTAAATGCTAATAGTAATAACCCTAGAGTAAGCAATAGAAGCAGTAATAATAAAGGTTTAGGAAGTACTAGACCGGAAACTTAAGGAGTATCTATAGCTGGCAAAAATAATTATATACTGTAATACTGTAGTAGTAACTAATACTCTTACTACTGAACTAAACTGCGATGCTTATTACTAAGATGTTAATATGCAAGATGGAAAAGCAGAGAGACTGTAAGCTTAGATTAGTAGACTAGAGCAAAAGTAATATAGCAGAGGATAGGTAATTGTAGCTACTAATGCACTTAGGCTAAGTATTAATATTCTAGATATCTAGGTAGTAATATATATAGAGATACTATTTGAGATAGTAGATTATATATAGCAAAGTAAATAAGTAGAAAGGGACAGTAAGCAAAGTAAGGCAATTGTAGTCTAAGTTACTACTAAAGGGCAAAGAAGGATATTAATAGGTCTTAGGGGTTATAGGGCAGTAGATGATTTTATAAATAAGGAGGTATATAGATAGGTTATTTTAGATTTAGAGATAGACGGCTGTAGCAATTAGGATAGGTGTAAGGAAGGCAAGGAGCAGTGCAATGTATATTAAGCTACTTACGCAATAGTAAAACCGGACGATTTAGAGATAAGCAAGGAAGATAAAGAAATAGGGTTAAGGGCATAAGAGATTAGTATACAGCAGATTTAAAGCCGGGTTGTAAGCAGAGCTATTAGTAAGGCTAGAGAGGTTAAGCTATTCTGGGAAAGGTTATAGAAATATCTACTTAGAGGGTATATATTCTGTTATCCACTTGGCATAGCTAATTCTAATCCAGATTACACAGGGATAAACTACAGTATAGTGCGGTTACTCATGAAGATGGGGGTAAGAGTTAGCCAAAAAATTCGTAAGTTCGGGGTACACTTTTCTCAAAATATAATAATATTTTATACCCATAGTCTCCAGTATGCCACTTAAAGTTAATTAAAGGTTTTCTAGACTTTATAGCTATTTTCTGGAATTACTTATGGAGTTTTAAAATATAATAATAGAATTAAGGTTAATGGTCGTAATGCTCCACCTAGAAGTCTTGGCTTACATTTAATTCAATTGGGTTTAGCGTAAGATCGGCCTGGAAGTCTTAGCTTACATTTAATTCAATTAGGTTTAGCGCGAAAAGCTAACCACTAGAATCTACCTTTTAATATTAAATAACGTCTAAATAGCGTTACTGATATAATTTGTAATGCAACAAGTATAATAATTTAGCATACTAGCTCCACGATATATTAATATATATAATCAGTATACTATATTACTTACGAGAGATGCACGCTCTTACAATAGCATTATTATATATACAGTAGACTCGAAAACCAGTTAACTACTAACAAATATCTTGCTCTTAGTTCTTGCTTCTTATTTACAAGGCCTTTAAGCAGATTAATATTGCAAGAGAATGTTTTTTTTTTTTTACCTCTTGGCCTATGCAGACCAGTTTACACTGTAATACTAGCAACCCATATAAAACCTGTAACTATTGAGGAAAAAAAAGAAAATAATAAGGTTTGATTGTTATGCAGGGGACAGCAAGTAATAATTGCGTTGCGTTACTGATTACTTGGAAAACGCGTAAAGACCTACTATGCTAATAAGGTAACAAGAATAACCATTTCAGCTAAGTTATATGAAAAACGATGTCCCAACCTGCTCCAAAACGCCGAGGCTGTCCCCCAAGGAAAGTGCCACAAACGGAAGAGGAGCAGCTCGCCTTGCAACGCGCATAATCGCAACGATACTACCAACGACAACACGGATAATCTGTTGATTCCCACTGCATCGCCGTTGGATCGCAGAATGCGGAGTTTGTGTATTATTACCAACCCTATCCGCCTGCTCTACTATCGACTATGAACCCCGTTATTGGCCTCCACTTAGAGCTGCATCTTTATATACTAATGCCTTTAGAGCAAGATGTAGTAGCTAAGCCTACTTGTGCCGGTAACTATAATGCGCTGGGTGAGGTAGACACGGACCTAACAGCGGCACTAACGTTGTTGGATCCACCTGTCTAGAACTATCAAGAGAATTCACGGGCTGCATGGTTAAGTTTAGATGATACGCCCGAAGATAACTATAGTCCGTTATTTAAGGACTCCCAAATACAACTCGAGCTTATATTACAAGGATAAGACAATACAGGAGATAGCTACGACGCAGCTATTGACAGGGGCGAAGCCAATTCTTAGCAGCTTGAAGCTCGAGATAAAGAGCTGCAGGATTTAGTTGATAAGGTCTAGCAGTTGCTTATTACGACGTTGCTAGATAGGGAGGCAATAAGGAGGGATAGTGACGATGGTCTGGTAGAAAGTTTGTGAACCTATAGTTTAGGCGTAGCTCTGTCTTGATAGAGGTACTGACGCGGCTTGCTAGATATAACTGAATTACCAGTAGCTTCCGGCTTAGCGTTTTTGCAAGATGATGCGAGATCCTTGACTTTACAATCTTAAGGCTCTGCTTGGTTATTACGTAGATCTGATGAAGCCTAGGAATGAAGCCATGCGACATTATCTGCAATGCTGTTATTACAGTTACGAAAGATAAGCACGTTGGATAATTGGGTACAGTGGCCTTGTACTTGCTCCTTAGATAACTCTTTTAACGGAGTAACTTTACAAGCTTATAACTGCGACGGATTTCTTTTACCATTAGCTATAGGCGTGTAAAGGTTTACGCGGGAATACTTGGGCTTTGTTAATCGTTCTAGTGCCACATCGCCATCCTTAAATTCATTACCTAGGGGGTTTGGAGTAGAATAGATCTACTATAGGCTCTACTTATGGAACCTCCGTTGTTAGCTGGAACGGGAAGACTACCTTACTACCGATAACGTTCTTTGCGGTATGCGGCTAGCTATTGAGCTGAGTGGCCGTCGGGATGTTATAATGCTTGTACGCGTTATCTATATCGGTGAGCCTTAGAATAACTCTATCTAGCTAAGCTAGACCGAGATTAAAGATATAAGATGGTATAATGCTACAATACTGTTAATCTTTTGTCCAGGTATCGAGAATAGGGTCGGTTACTGGTCACTTGCTATCTATTAGCTAGTATGGCTGCATTTCTTCTTCTGCGATTCACTTGGAAGTTGTAATAACTGCTACTATTCTGCGCTCTGAGATATCTACAACTCGGTACTTCTAGACTCTGCGCCTGCATCTATTTGCAATGTACTAATCACTTGACAAGTAAATGGCTAGATATGCGGTGTTATAGTTATAGAATGTGCCTGACGATTTCTGGCCGCACGAGAGTAGTATTATAGCGAGGATTTAATAATAATAGAAGACTAGCCCGGGATACTTAACTAGATACAGTAGGAGCTGTATTTGTCCAAGATATAAGACCTAGACTTGCAAGAGATTAGTGCTATATCGTACTGGATTAAGGTAATATTGCAATATTTGGGCGCAATATTAAATTACAGTACTACCTTCGTTAGCAGCAGAAGGAGTAGTAGTAATAATGCAGATACTATCTTAGAGCTGGCTAACCCTGCGCTGCTCCTGTTCTAAGAGTGGAGCAGACCGGTAGGATGTACGTCCCGGCAATATGAAGAGGACTACTCCTCCCAGCTGGCGGATGCAACTACAAAGCAAGGTACCTCTCTAAACTGTTCTTCTTTGTTAGATATTGCAAAGAGGTTAGAGGGTATGGCTGGGGAGGATGGTACAAATGATGGGCTATTACCTTGCGTCCTAGACCCGGCGAAGGATCTCTTAAGGCCCGGTATGCGGAAGTCCTTATTGGACGCTGGCCCAATACGCTATAGCGGACCCTGCAAAGCCGCTATAGAAGGCTTAGTAGAGGGTAAACAAGATCCGCCCTATCTCTGCATGCATTCTAACTACTGTGCTTGACGACTAGAGGATAATAGTATATTATTGTCCTATGATATTGATAGCCTTTGCAGCTTTCCTACCTCCCTTGGCGTGGCCCGGATGGGGATTCAATGGTATACTCAGTTACATATCACGCTTAACCTGGTTGACAATGTCCATCTAAGCATGGAGATCCCGGGCATACGTAAGCAAGATGGTACAGTAACGATCTAGCCTCTCTACAATGTCCCCAACTACTGCCTCGGACGTGTCATTGGCCTTGCGGATACTTTCATCTGGGCCTTCTTCCCTGCACTTTTCTCGGGCAAGCTCTCCGATCTGTATAGCCAAACCTGTATTCCTAGGAAGAACTTTGTGCACTGGTATGAGGAAGTAATGCTGCCCGCCATACAAGCTATTATCAATAACAACAACATACTTCAGTACATCCCAAAGACACATGCCATCGCGTCTTCGGACTGCAGTACGCCCCGGGAAGCGTTAGCAGCTCTGGAGGTGGCGAAGGGAGAGGAGGCTAATATAGAAGAAGAACTGGGTAGATTAGGGTTAGGGTTAGGATAGGGTGGTATTAACTATCTAAGCTATCTGCCCGATTGCTTTTCTAGGTACTATATACAGTATAAGAGAGTAGAGAGATAACTATAGCTATAGAAAAGTAAGGAAAATAAGGAAA
>JAHKNZ010000095.1:0-30204 GCA_019054715.1 Fusarium sp. S19/10
TCCGCAAAGTCACATGACTAGATAAATCCCAAATAGGCATAGCCTAGATCCGTCCCTAAAAGAGGGGAAGCCGGATACAGATTACATCAATCAAGCAACAATTAATGCCATCAGCAATTTGACAACACCCACTACCCTCTTACCTTCCCCAATCAAATGAAAACTTACGGTTTTGCTTTAGGGTTAGGGTTAGGGTTATGGGTAAATTATTATTAATAGCCTCTTCACTCTTAACTTAACTTATAATGCTTACACTTTACTCTCTTAACTTTCTTATTAAAATAAAAACCTTACCTTCTATTATAAGACTGATATGGTATAACTCTTAGTGTAAAGAAAATTCCACCTTTTGCCTTAAAAGTTAAGTTAAGGTTATATATTAACTCTTCCTTATGTTCTTAATAGTAGTTAAATTTTAATAATTATATTTCTTTATATACTAACTAATTAAAGTTTTACTATTTTATATTTATTAATTATTTTTCCTTAAGAGAATAAAAACTTTACCCTTTAAATGTATTCTAGCATTTATACTTACTATCATAAGGCAACTATAAAGATATACTATAAGTACTTCCCCTTCCCTTCTCCCTCTTCAAATTCTCCCAGTAAAAGAGCAGCTACACAGTTGGCGTTTACACATCGACTACCGCCAAGAGAGGCACCTTTACCAAGCCACAACATGTATTCCTGGCATGTCTTAAATGACTCGTTAAAATGCTTCAAGAACCATTGAGTACGACCTGGTCGACTAAATGCGCCAAAGCATAGAGGCATTACCATATCTGGGTATTGGCACGAGTTGTCCCCTTCATACTCCGGATCCGCAGCTCGGCAGATCTCTTGCGGCTGGTAACACTTCCAGCACACAGCGTGCCGGTCCATCCATTCCTTCTTCTTGCTCTGGCAGTCTCGAAGTGCTTTTTGCTTAGCTCGAATCCAATCAAAACGTCGAGCACAAGCCGTTACGGTATGCTCAAACGATTTTCCTCCTACACGGCAATAGAGACAGCAGCCTTTCATCGTCTCAAGATCTCTTTCATACCGACTCAATTCTTCATTACGTACTCGATCCTGACGAATCACCTCGGTAGGTCCAGTAAAGATCATCTCACTGACGGCAACGTCACCGCTGCCATTGTCCCTGTCCTGTCCGGCTTCAGTCTCATCACGTACGGGCCGCGGTAGATGGAACTCTAGGGTAGGCGGTCGGCATTGCGCATGATGCTCGGGACAAACGCTACAGAGCTCATCGCCCTCCATACACCACCGCCAGTCAGGTTTGCTATCAAGGAATTGGCTCAGGACCCCGCGCGAGCAGTATTCCTGCAAAAGATACAGTTGCATGGCCTCTTTGTCTGCTGCTATAGGTTGACCTAACTGCGGCTGCCAGGCTGCATTAAGTAAAATGATCGACTCGGCTACTTCGCCATCCCGACCTGCTCTACCTGACTCTTGAGAGAAATCCGTCAGAAGGCTCGGGGTATCGACGTGAATGACCAATCGAATATAAGGGTAGTCAAACCCAGGACCCAGCGCTGACGTCGCCACGATGATAGGCGAATCAGCTGCTGTTAGCCATCGCTCTATGATCGCCATCTTCTCCTCTTCTGTGCCGGACTCGGCTGTGTAGGACGGACAGCCGAGCATGTCAGCAAGCTCTGCCACGAGGTCCTTCGTCGGACAGTATATAATGACCCGGTCCCGCTCGCTCTTGAACAGGTCTGTCCGGGTCCAGCAAGACCGTACAAGACAAGCTGCCTGCTCACATAGATTGCCTAGCCCACGTTCTTGCTGGACGATATATCGGATGTTAGGACGATTTGTTGACTCTCTGACGATATGCGGCCGCACGAGCTTATTGTGCTCGAAGAAGAGCTCTTGATAGATTGGTGGTAGTGTCGCTGTCAGCCAGACAGTCTGTGTACGAATCTGCCGTACGTGCCATGCTAGCTGCGACATACTTCGTCGGTAACAGCTTGCTGTGATCGTGAGATGGCATTCATCGATTACGATCCGATCTAGGCACTGTCTATCGGACAGTCGGTTGGCATACTCTAGGAACGCCTCTGTACAAGCTGCCTCGGCCGATACAACAACGATGGGGGCTGATTTCTTCGAGCCTGGGCGCCAGATATGGTGCTTTAGCGCGACTTTATCAAGGCGCTCGAGCATATTACCACGTAAGGCTACAGTGGGAAGGATCAGAATGGTTGTTTCAGCTCCCGCCAGTGTGGCTCCGACCATGAATACCAATGTCTTCCCCGAACCTGTTGCAAGAACGACGATGACCTGCTCAGGTGCACGTGGACCCATGGTCGCCAGCATGGCATCCCGCTGACCAGGGCGACGCAACTGTAGCTCTGGGTCGTTGTGCAGCCTACGGGCGGCCGCGATGATTCCATCTTCTTTGGCAGCCGGCCTTGCACGAAACCGTACCTTCTTGCAAGCATTGAGTAGCCCTTGCGCTTGTGTATCCGATACGGCAGGGGGCCGCTTACCCTGGAGCACTTGATCGATCCGAAACAGAGACCGCCAGCTTTGAGACGCTCGGTAGGCACGGTGAAGTGAGCTTGTCACGGTCAAGGTCGTGCTGCCGGCATAGCTATAGTTAAATGTCCGGAAACTATGATTGCTCATCCCGGCAAGGTACGCAAGATCCGCTTCATCCTCAACTTCTTCAGATGCCGCAATCTCACCCATGTCGAAATTAGCCTGCTCCCTGGCGCTGAACTTCTCCTTTGTAATAGAAGCAGCAACTTGGCGCCACCATGCCACCTGGAACTGGGGCACCTCTGCCCGCATACATGCCCTCCGGAGGCAGGATGAGACCATACCGTCCCTCCAGACCTCGCCACCAAGCTTTGACCATAGGTATGGCGAAAGTAGAGCCCCCGGCTTGCTCTGACGCAGAAAGGCCTGACGCAAGGGCAGCACGAACGCGAGATATGTCAATAGAAGGTTTCCAACGGCCGGGGGTAGGAACCTGATGTTATCCTTCTCCTCCCCGGTCTGTTCCTGGCTTTTACTGTATCGCACATATATCATGACCATCTTCTCCCACAGAAATACCGATCGGCGGCGGGCACCCGTGTTGATGTACGTGATGGAGAGTAGTTCTGGGGAGCGTAATGGAGGGCCCGAAGGAACCGATATGAGTGCCAGCATCCTCTTGAGGAACTCCTGAACATGCGCCTCATAGATAGCTATCGCCTTGGGGCAGAGGCGAACCCCACCGTTTGGACCCAGCCGCACGAATACCTGCCGTAGATCCGCCCTCTCTTCGATCTGTCGGAGCAGGGCGTCATGCGTCCCCGCCAGTATCTCGCGATTCCTCTCGTCTGTCAACCACGAAGCGCCGTAGTCGTCTACATCTAGATCGTCGTGCAGCCTCCACGCCTCAATCGGAGCAACATCTCTCATTCCAAACAAGAGCTCATCATACAGAAGCGAGTGCGCCTGGCGGAACTCAGACTCGACCAGCTGTGTCACTTGTTCCATGTGTAGTTTCGTCCCCATATAGTCGACCGTTTCCCCATCAAGGGACCAGCGGGCTTGGTGCTTGGTAAGACTGGTGCGGGAGGCCGCAAAGAGATATAGCCTCCATTGCAGTACATGTCCGAAAGGTGTCTCCGCCATCTGCTGAAAGTACTTCTTGCACATTTGATCCAGCAGATCGGGGATTCCGTCTTCGTCATCCTGCTTCTGGAAGCACACGAAGTCGAACAGGATGAGCTGGGCAGTCCAGGTGAGCGCCGATAGATTGCTGTTGAAGTTCCCTGGTTCGCGCCATGTGCACCGCTTTACTACCTTGTCAGCCCCTTTACTACAGGCCAGCATATAGTCAAAATTACAATCTCCATTCTAACTAGTGAATTATTCTTCATAGGAATAAGTACTTGTATAAATAGAAATAATATAGGCCTATCTAATTTTGAGTATTAGATGGGGTCAATCTCGAAATATCTAATTCTTCCTTTGGCGGAGCAGAAGGTCTGCATACAACAGGACTCGAATTTCCGCAACTCTTCCGCTCGCATTGGCGTCATTCTTATCTTATGGCTTGATATATGATCCCTAATCTTGTCCGAAGATGTTGTGAATCGTGAAGGTCCTGCCGTATAAGGACAAATATTACACCGAAACCCTTTATATACTGGTAAACCTTGAATCTGGGCAACCTTTTGGTTCGGTATGCACAATTGAGAAAAGCGACAAAGCTCATACTGGCTGAACCTTTCTATCAATGTCTTGCAGGCTGCACCTGTCATCTGGTGGATAGTGTTCAAGTGGCTGTATAACGACCTGGTCCCTGGCTGAACCATCGAACCGCATGTGATGCATATTAGAATCTGGTACTGGCAGTTGTAGAGAAACCCATCGGAGAGATCGTTTGTATTTTCACCACCCAAAGCTGTCTTGACTCTCTTAGGAGCTCTTTCAGGCCTCTCAGGGCTTGAGGCTCTCTTCCACGTATGCAGTGTGACATTGAGAGACTTGCAGGGTTCCTTATCCTGAGCTTGGCAATTATCACGGTAATATTGGACATTCCAGTCCTGCCACATTGCGGAAAGCCGATAGTACATTTCGAGAAGCTCCGGTTGCAGCCGAGATGGTAGAGCCTTATCGATAGCATAAGCTGTTAACAGCATTCGAGGGTGATGGCCAGCTCCTGCCGCGAACATCCGTATCGGATCGTCCGCGCTGGTTGGGTAGTAATAGTTTCTTTTTTCCACGAGCTTGCTGATATACCGCTTCGAAATTGCCAGGGATGCTTGCCTATATAAGAAGAGGGTCCATGGTGTGACGAGATCTCGAGTCAAGTATTTGAGAATGCCCGAAGCCTGAGCCGAGCTCAAGTGCTTTTGCCTCCCGGAGGGATCTTAAAAGAGAAACTCATTACATTTGTAATGAGGCATCGTCAAGGCCGTTGACAAGAAATCAATCGTGGGCCGGATCATAGCGAGATACTTCAATAAGCTTAGACTGAGATTTGCCGGAAGATATCGAACAATGTAAAACGAATAGTTGTTCGATGCTCTTGCCTTGTTGTAACTTATCACGATTATCATCCTTCCCCCGTAGAAAAAAACATTGCGCATAGTAAGCTCGGTATTGACGCAACGAATGCTAGTTACTTCACTGCCACGGCCTGGCAGCCCGCCTGATATCTGTAACGCAGCGAAAGCCGATTTGTTGAGATCGAGGCCAAGATTCAAGTATGCTAGACATGTGTCAGGACACCAATGAGATGCAGTTGCAAAGGGTTTGCCACGGAACTGAGACGTGCGAAGCTTGTTTATCAGCATCTCCCGTGCATCTGATAGCTTGTTCTCAGGCTTTTGTAAGAAAGACCAGCCGGCCTTTCGACAATTCAGATCATCCCTGACGACATCAACATTGAAATTCGGCTCTAAGCCCAGCATCATTTCTTCGACCTGCTCCTCGACCAGTGCTATGGCCTTATGGTAAGTTTTGCAGAAGTCGGAGAGTTTTACTTCTTTGTCATTGCCCACCACAAATGACCGGCCGTCAGGAGCCCAGGAGAGGTTACCGGGCATGCCCTCCTGCCTCACAATAGACTTGGCAAACGCCTTCAGTTCAATGAGTTCTCCGAAAGGTGTGTAGCAGCCTCGTACAAGATATCTTTGACGGATTGCTTCGAGCCGCTCTGGTTGGGAGTGGTATTGATCTCGGGATGGCCAGTGGTACGCAAGGGTAGTGTAGCTATATAGAGGAAGAGCATACTCCAAAAAGAGTGCACGTCCAACCCACATAAGTGCCGCTAGCCCGCCTGTAGAGTTGTGAGCTGGGTAATAAGACATGGACCGTCTTTGAATCCCCATAACAGCAGTATAATATATAATAACAGAAGACGACATGTCTCCAGCGGGGTCCTGATGTGTCCAGAACATCATTGAGAGCTGGAACAAAGCTTCTGATAACTCCAGCCAAGGCCTGGATGGTAAGAGGAATTCGGACTGATACTGTGAGCTATCATCTATTCCAATGCTCGCGTCTTCTTCAAAATCTGTCTCCCCATCGCTCTCATCACTGCTTGCATGACTTAATTCATCGTCCTCAACAGGTTGCCTGCGGGAGTGGCCTTGCTCACGACTCGGAAGTTGACTCGCAAGAAATAAGATGTAATGCATCATCTTTTCTTCTTTCAGTCCCAGTTTGAAATTGTAGAGCTGTTGACGCTGTCGTTCCTTGAATCCCAAAACCCGAAAGACGAAGCATATTAATCGCTTCCAGACGGAAATATATCTTTTTAAGCACAACACAGCTCGGAATGGATGTGGCCAAAAGTCATTTCTCGAATACGTATTGAGCCAGCAGCGAGATGTGTATGACGTGCGGGCCATTGTAGCCATCACACGATTGAACATGATATCAACACCCTGTAGTAAGATGCGTAGCTGAGCTTCGGCCTCAGCAGAGCTTTCGACCGAACTTTCCTTCCATTTGCCAAGCAGATAATCTTGGCCTTGGACGAAGTCGGGCTGTTGTGCTGTTGTGCTGATAACTTCGAGTGACCGATTACGGAATAGGTCAGGCCAGCGAGTATGTCGGAGCCATGGTGTCGTCTCGTTGGGGTTGATAACTCCGGCACGGCTATGGGGACTGCTCCCCATGTGTAATTCTGGCGTTTCCATCCCGTCTCGCAACTCAAGACTTAGTCTTCATTCACTGCAAGTTGCCTTTGAAGAACATTGAGGGCTATTCTCTCTATAAAGTTTGGACCTGTCCTAAAGCGCGCGTCAAAGACGCGCTGTTCGCGTGGAATTCCGTAATCAAACTTTAATTATATTACATATATTACATACGTTGCGAAGCTTTGAGCTACCACCTCAAACTCTATAAGAACCGTCCAGGGTTAGGACCAGAGCACCAATGAGATGATAAAGCGCCCCTGCCATCGCTGAAAGTGGAGTCGCGGCAGTCTCGCCAAGTAGCCCCTTTCAAGTGAAAGAGGAAAACAGGGATAACGGCCCAATCAAGACGCGTCAAAGTCCTTTTTCACTTGAATTTGGAGCTGGAATAATGATGTAGTCCGGTGATAGACTGAGACTTCTGCACCTGCTGCTCCGAGTTCAGACAGAGACTTTGGAATAGTGGCTTGGTCTACCAGACGATCCTGAAGTAGCTGGACGAGGCTCTTACAACAGGCGCATGTGTCTCGTCAGTTTAGAATTAGATTAAGGTGTGTTCTTCGTTCCCTTCGCCAGGATGTATTGCGGTGGAGTCGGCGGTGTTCTGAATCGTCCGAATCGATGGCAGAGTAAGGGTAGAACATGGGACCGTGGAGGCCGAGGACGGAGAAACGGAATGCTTTACAAAAAGAACAAAGAGAGTCCATTGTAAAGTAACGTTTTATTTGCTCAATGCTAAGATAAGGAAACAAGCTAGACAACTGAATAGCATGCAATGGCGAGCTGACTATAGGCAGGCGTATGTATGCTGGTAGTTAGAAATCTAGTACTAGCGAGGTCGCTTGTAGCATTTCTTTCTGCGATGAAATGTCAAGTGAGGGAGCCTGAAGCTCATGGTGCTTTCTATCTCTAGATTTCAAAAACTCCTGCGGAGCCAGCGGGTGACAGGTGTCAATGCAGCATTCGTTAGAAGTTAATGTTGTGGCTAAGTATGCCTAGCCAATCTGTCCCGGGCGGATTCACGCTAAACTATATAGTGTTAGAGGCTGTCCCCGGCATCGCACATATGGCACCCGCCCTTAAGCTTTAACAATCAGCATTTAGTAAGTGACTCTAGAGAAATCCAGACCAGCAACAACCCACAGCCCGCTCCGTTATTTTGCGGCGGTCCGGAACTTTATGACCGGGTTAGACACACTGTCTCGTACTGAACGGCTTTAGTACTTCAAAATGCCGTGAACCTTAGTCGCTCTTGGTTCGCAAGCGCAGTCTAAATAAATATTGTGAAGTTGTTCCTGTTTCACGCAAACTCGCCATACTAAAGAGTAGCTAGTAGTAAACTGTAATCAAGCGGCGTAAGGAAGGCTATATCATTTTTAACCAATAGACTTTACCCGATGTAATGGCGATAGCTGGGAAATAAGCGAATCAGGGTGAACAAAACAAAGACATGTTTTTCGGCGATATAGCACTCTTATTGTCTAGTTTCTACTGTCACCTTGTTACTGTACCGTCTGGTAGATCCATTATCAGGACGCAGTGTCGAGATGATGTTTGGTATTAATGATCGGGATTGGACATTTCTTACTATATCAATTACCATTGGTATTGGCACCTGAGGTCATTTTTCCCGCTCCGTGCATGCCCTCGGGTGTGGTATTAGGCCCTAACATAGGAAAACTTGGCGCTTGCACCTTCCAATGATTACAGGGAATCAGTGTCTCCACCCTGGAAACTGAGCGCATTAGCTAAGTATTGTATTCGAACCTAAAACCAGTGACTGCGAAACGAGAGGAGTAGGAGCCAGCAAAACTGGCATTGAGTGCCATTACAAGTGGTAATTGGTACAGGGGGACCTGGAAGGCTCGTTCCGAAAAGCATTAGCGTGCGCGCAGGGACAGGCCTCCTTTCTACAGCTTGAGTCTCAACTAAATCCCAGCATGTATGTCATCATGACCCCTCAACGAATCATAAAGTCACCCTCATCTTGACACCCTTAGCTCCGGTGCGGCTGGCTAGCCAAGCCACACGTATTCCAGACTTCGGCCTCTGCTAGCCACTTGAGGACGTGTTGGTGACATTGTCCGAACTAGAACCCTAGAGTTTAAGACGCCTCTGTCATATCACCAATAGGGAACCTTATTAATGGTATGGTTGAAGTCTGAGGGTGTTGTACCCTTTGCCATCGAGCTTAAATGCTAATGATATGTAAAGTAAACCCCCACCCGGTTGTTTTGCAGAGCATCTTTATGTCGATCTTACTACTATCTCACTATCTTCAACTTGAGAATGCATTACCTATTACGTTCTTTACTGGTCCTTAACCTCTGGTCTATACAGGACGTATATGGACGAGCACTCTCCGAACCCACGCAACCATCGCATCTTGCGGATTGTGGCCGACCACTCCGGACAACACACATAGTAGAGTCCCCCGACTTCCGAAATATAGCGAAGCGTGACGATAGCATCGAATTTACGGCCGTCCGCGTCACCATTGCACCAGATAAAACATGTGGTTTTATATCCGGTTCCCCGTACAACCCTGTTACTTGCACGAACCCAGCCCATCAATGCGCATGGGAGGGTAATGAATTAAAGGTAATAATGTGCGGCGCCGTCCTTGACAAGAAGAAGGTCGAGAACTGGGAGCTGTACGTTAGGTGTTTTGAGAGGGACCAGGCATTGAATACGCAAGTTTGCAACGATACTTGCCAGGACAACCCGGTAATCCTCCTTTGGTGAGTCAAAAATTCCTGCTGTACTAAGGAATTAGTTGTTAAGGGCTGGATTACACTCTAGCACAAACAGTTCGGCACCTCACTGCAAAACGTATGCCTACCCAAAAGGAGTTGAAGACTACAGATGTGCAGCGACGAGGGCTCTTCAAAGTGTATCTTTTACAGTCGATACTGAGCGTGCTGCACAATTCATTACTGCAACCGTACCCCTTCCTGTTGAAGAACCGGCTACAGAAACTGAAACCTCAAATACCTTTATAGAAACCGACACCGAGCCGGTTACAACTACTATTCCCGAACCCAGCAAAACCATACCGCCTTCACCTTTTCCTTCATCAAAGCCTGATTCTAATCTTGGAGCAATTATAGGTGGTGCGGTTGGAGGTTTCGCAGCGCTTTTGCTTATAGTATTGGCAATCTTCTGGTTTGTCCGACGGTTGAAGAGTGATGATACTCCCGGCTCAATCAAGACCCATGAAATGAGCGGAGAGCCTACCCGCTTTGAAATAAGCGGAGAGCCTTCCCACTATGAAATGAGCGGAGAGCCTGCTCCTTCCCAGGCTTAGTTTGTTGACTAATAGGGACAATTTATAGTTAGTAGAGGGAGAGATTGACTTTTCCTTAAAGATAAAGTAAAGGTGTCTTAAGCTTCAATTCCTAATAAACTGCAATACATTTCAATAGAAATCTTACTGTAAAGGACTATTAAAATTCCACTGCATTCTTTACTTTTTATTTATGCCTCGCCAGCCGTGATCCACTTACCCTCGTGGTTCTGAAGCCTTTCAAGGTAAAGCCAGCGAATGCTATTCTTATTGACAAACTTGGTCACCTCCTCTGGGACCTTCTCGTCGAAACTTTTGTTGTTGACCTTGGTCTGGTGCGTAAAGTGGGCGCTAACACGGCCGGGGGAGGGTCACCGGACAGTCTAATAACCCTCTAGCTTAGCGTCCTTGCCAGTCTCTGTGTCATGGACGTCCACGATAGCTTGCTGGAGTTTGTACGAGTAGAGGGGGTTGGGAATTGGGGTGCTATCTTGCAATCTCTACTCCTTATCGATGAAAAGATGGGGGATGCTCTCCCCCCTGGTCTCACGAAATCTCATCCCAGTATGGAAGAGCCAGTCGTGTTCGAAAGACTTTCAAGACTTGGAGCGTACCAGTAGATTCATATCACACAGGCTGTTTAACGAGAGTCAGATGACCTTTGCTTATCCTGTGATTCTTTAAGGTCCAGGGATAACCCCCTAGCGCTCTTTGGGCTTAATACTCGCCTGGGTTTCCCATTTGCTACTTCTAACAAAAGGGTGGCAACCTCCTGTTACTGGGGACGACGAACAGGAGATGCATGTTTCTGAGTTTTCACACAAATGTGCCATTGTACGAATAGTCAAGAGTTTTAGGATTTTAATTGACAGGAGACCTAATGTGGCATCGGAAGAATGTAATCTAGTCTAACAGCTTAAAGTCTCTATCAGTGAGGTCCGAGTCCTGGCTCCCCGCTTTCACAGGAGGCCACAATACAACGTTCATCATAGTTATTAACATAACCATGATGCGGCTGATCGGCAACTAGCAGCTGTCTCTGCCAACAATAACATTGTAGTTATCACTGTCAAACTGCTGACCCCGAACGAAGTCTGCATGCCAGCTAGGAGGACAAGGCCTGACTACACAAGGCGGGCTCCTGACTGTCTCCTTGCACTTTGCGATGATACGATCAACATAGTCAGCCAAGTAGCTGCATCTGGGTTCGATGTAGTGGCTGTTGTCGTTGCAAAGCCAGATAGCATTGCCATAAGAGCAGGAGACGCGAGCGCACTTGCCAGGTCCACCACCCACACTGCATACACTGTTGCCCAAGGATCGAAGGTACCTATTCTCGCGTTGGGCATGCTTCACATCGACGTTACCGCCGTTTCCGCCAACATTACAAATAATATTAGTCTAGATTATTAGTTAGAATATGTTGCTAAAAGAAATAGCAATGAAGATATATCTTACTGGGTTGCGTGCTTCAAGTCCGGATGAGGCGGCGGCGTCGTCCTTTTTTTCTTCCACCAACTCGAACTCCGGGTTAAGCTCTTTGATCTGAGCGACAACCGACTGACACTTGCTGTTAGTATAGCTACGGGCGGGTAAGAGTGTTCAAACATGTCTTACCTCAATAGTACCATTCAGGGAAACGGGAGCCTCTCCCTCTTTGACAACACCTTTCCAGTGCATTGGAACAATTTCGTGACCCTTCATAGGAGCAGCAGCCAACTTGATACCTTCAGGAAGAGCCTGGAGAAGAGTCAGCACATTGTTGATTGTCTTTCTAAAGAATAAAGCGTAACCCTTACCGTAGCAGCGACAGTCACTGCGGCGCAGCTAAGAATGAGCGAGGTCACAGCCTTCATCTTAAGTATTTGTTAATTCGTAGAGAAGTTTAGAGCAGAGGACTAGTGGTAGAGGATTGCGTTGTTGATTGAACTGTCGACTGCAAAGTAAAGTGGGAAAGGCTGTAGCCTTTATAGTTTTCACACATCTCTGCTTTCAAAGCGATTTGACCTATACCTTCCTTTCCTGTGCATATCCTTCGTAAGGCTTTTCTTTTGAAGGGATCTGACCTATACTTTCTTTTCCTGTGTATATCTTTCATAAGGCTGTTCTTTTGAAGCGATCTGACCAACACCTCCTTTTCCTGTGCATATCTTTCGCAAGGCTCTTCTTTCGAAGCTATCTGACCTACACCTTCTTTCCTGTGCATAGCCGCAACTAACGTAAGCTGGGGTCTGCCAAGAACCCTGGCTGGCTCGTATACAGCTTCGTATCAGTGGTGTGATGGCTAGAGCGGCAGCCGTCTCGATATACAGCGCGCAAACCCAAGCTATAGTATAGCGATCATATGTCAAGGCATTCTCTGCGTTCGAATGAGAGGTCTTTTGTCGCTTCGGAAGCTGGAGATAGTCTTCGTCATCGCGGTCATGCAATGACGCGGGGTTCATGCTGACGGAGTTGCTCTCAGGTTGCGCGCCACGGTCAAGGCAGCGGATCTATTTTTGTTGCAAGGCAAATAGGGATGCTGTCCTGACGTTCAATAAGACGGTCGTTTTGTCGAAAACCGGGGATGTGCGAGGAAAATATAGTGAGGGCATAGAGGCTGGAATCAGGCTGCGTCAAAGGACTTATCGAATTCACGTGACTTTTAGACTGCCACCTCCTCATCAGCTTGCCGTAGTGGCTATACTCGTCATGCTCAAACTGTGGGCTATAAAGTTTCGGCCAAATTGATTGCAGAATAACTTTAATCATGAAAGTCAATTGGGCGATACAAGTTTTAAGCTGGAGCAGAACCACCCTTGCTGTAATGTAAACACAAACTAAGCCCTAGGATTGCTCATCGGCCCGGTCTTCCCTTGGTAGATCGTCAGCATTTCCGGCTTGAAACCGAGGGTTAACTCAGATATAGACATGCAGTTAAGAAGCGAATAGGTACGCGACAATTAAGGTTACACGACGATCAAGATTACACGACAATTAGAAATAGAAGAGTAGATCATCTGTTCATTAGCGCCTTTTTTAACTATGGGAAAGCCATTGGATTCAGAGCTGAATCTTCCGCGCAGTTAGGATAGGGTACTGTTAGGCTGCAGCCGACTGCTGAGAAATTCATCATCATCATAGCTAAGCAGAGCAAACTAGGCGATGACAAGGTCGTCAATTGAGACAGGTTCTGTTGAGAGTAGAGCCCCTGGGTTCTGTTTGAGTAGGCAATGTCAACGTAGCGCGACAGGGTCGTGTTCGCTCTTTGTTTGTGACATCTGTCGATCTCACATACCACGTTGAAAATTTTGGGTCTTGAGAACGGGCTAACCTGACGAGAGAAATGTAGCGCTTACACCAAAGGCTTACTAGTCTAGAATAGGAAATTATAACGCTCAACGGCATTCTACTCTCCAACAGCCCTTGAGGCAGTTCATTCCAGCCCTCGTAATACAGGAGCATTTCAGATGCGAGACGAAAAAATATATATTCTAAATTACTCAGGCCTGCAGGTACCCGATTGAGCTATATGAGATCGGGATTTGGTGCTGCGGTCTAGAAGTTGTATGTGCTGATCCACCACTGGATTAGTTATCTATTCAGTATGGAGCTCTGAACATGAGTTCACACAAGCGCTTTCATCTGCATGTTGATAAGAAAATTGAACGATAGCAGCCCGTGGCAGTTTCACTGGAGTGATCGCGTTTTGATTGGTCGTTCCGCTTAATCTGACGCCTGTAGTCGACTTTCTCCACGGGGAGGATCAGTAAGGTACGCCTTGTTCTAACCGCGCGGTTACAAGACCATTATTACATCGTCCTCAACCTTGTACAACTGAAACTGTTGAGTGTTTCAGGTCTTTGGTTTTGCTGTCCGTCGAGTAATCTCTTCCCCGTTAGCCGCGCGGTTCGTGGAGCATCAGGTCAGAACAGACCTACTTCTACGGTTACGTGAGAACTGTACGTGCATATAAAGCTTCGGTTGAAGAAGAGCTTCAGGCCTGTCTAGCCCCATCTCATCTTTGCAACTTCATCTCTTATTTGACTTTTCTTACCAGTGCAGGATAATCCCATTATGTCTTGTCTCAATACTCCTCAGCTCAGGAAACTTTGGGGGCAAGTTCAGACGAAACCAGAGTGGGCAACCACCAAGTTTTGGGAATATGTTTTCAAAGAGAACGTTTTTGGAAGTAGTCGCTGGGCGATCGCCTCACAGCAGCCGCCAACGGATGATGAGAATGACCTGCGACGCGTCGACCTGGTGGTGGAAAACATTGACGAAAACGGAAACTCGGCAACCCTACTCTTTATGGAAGCCAAAAGAGCCAACGTCACTTTGGATCAAATTGATGTGGTCGAATACCAAGCATTTACTGCTTGTTGTGCTCATCTATCCTATACAAGAAGGCCATGCATTTGGGCCATGACATGTGTGGGCAGCAAAACTAGGCTGTGGGCCTACAAGTCCAACGACGATTATTTAACACCATTCTGGCCTCTGGGAGATGGACTGTCAGATAGAGCTGAGTACATGGAATATTCTGTCCATGGAGACGAAATTCTTCGTAAGCTCGACTTCATCAAGAAAAATCCCATGCCTGGACGGGATGTCTTCGAGAGGCCACCATCACCCAGGCCAACCTCCCCCAGCCTTCCTCAACCCTGGCACGACAGCGAAGTCAACTATATGGTTCCCACCGCACCGCCGATCACTTATACAGCTTCTGGTTCAGACTGGCAAACCCATGAGCCTCCGATCGACACCTACGGTAGCCAATCTCAGTCTTTAGAAGCAACCCAGGCTCCAACAGTAAACGCAGACGACGCACTGGAGGTGGTTGTGGACAAGCATGAGAAAGGCAAGTACAAGTGCAACATCGTCATTGATAACGGCCGCATCCATGTACTTGATGGTGCATGGGTCGAGTGCTACATCAGCGTCTCCGGGCAGCTTCACCCTGGTTACACATGGAGGGGTACTTCAGGTCGGCAGTACTACACTTGGTCGCTAGAGCCAGAACAGAAGGCGAAGAAGAAGAGACATTGATGCGGAAGATGCAGCTTGATCTACCGGAAATTACTATATTCTACCTTCGTCTAGTATCATCAGTCCATAACCACTGTCAATTGAGTCTCTTCACAGCTGAACCAGAATTCCAACCGACCTTGCATCCCATAACACGTCCAACCTTGTTGCTTATCGTGATCATGCGTTTGTTCACTGGTGCTCTTTACCATGGTTGCCTGTAAAGGAGCCGGGGTTTCGGGCCGGCTGTAAATTCGTCGACGCAAACAGATGTGACTCGGTTCCGCGCAATCTTGGGAAGGATCAACGCCTATCCGGCATTGTCCGAGTGATCGTTGAGCACCGTTCTGGTATTCAAACAAGATACCCACACAAAAGCCTCTGGCTTCCTCGTTGAAAATTCTCACATGGCTGACACATTCCAGTGGAGCCAGAGAGACATAGGCGCAGGGGAACGGAGGATCGTCAATCAACGGTCGACTGAATGGGGTTACTGGCAGGTTTTTCGTTTCTACCCCAGTAGAGTAGGCGCCAAAGACAGAAACAGGTCGCTGTTCGAGTTCGTCGTATATGATCGTTGTTGGTGCTTTACTCAATAGCAAATCTTTAGCTTCTTCAAAGTGACCAAGGCCGACTGACACGTCGCCACCCAATTGCATTCGGAACTGGCCTCGTTAGGAATCTTCAATCATACAAATTACACTTTTGTCAGATCGACTCACAAGCAAACAGGCCCCAATAGAGGGAACAATCTCAGGTAATGGCAGGCGTGACCCCAAAGCAACAATAGCATCTGGATGTGGGAAGGGGATGTATATCCAAGTGACTGACTGTTGACGTCGGCAAGATAAGCGTTGATAGGTCGTCTGGGCATAAGGTGTTGCCCGTGTGTGAGCATGCACGGCATAAATTTGATTATCAGAAAAGAAAAAGGTGATGCCACTTGCTTGACCTAAATTGATCGTCCTGAATTGCGTGGAGTAAGTGATGTTTCTTGGATAGAAGCAGCATTGGTGTAGAGGTGGAGGTGTTGGTGTGTCCCAAGTCTGAAGCCCGCGGTGTTTGCCGAGCAACTCCAAACGCGAATTCCCAAACTATTATACATGGTCAGTACTCCAATGCCTTTTGGTATTCTGAGTTTTATCTGAAGCATATCGGGTTCTTACTTGAAACTGCGCGTTGATACCTTCAAGGCTATCATGGCTTAGTACGACGAATACGCAACCTTCAGTCCGTCTTGTTTTGAATTTTGGACTCTCTTTAAGCCTTTCGATCTCCCGGAGACCTCGTGAGTCTATAGTTAAACGCATGATCGGCAGCATATCTGTCGTATCTGCAATCACGGGTTGGCCACCGCGTTGCCAAGCCGAGACTGTCTGTAGTGGGAAGGACAAGAACTGACGGGTTGTCGCGACAGAGAATCTCTCGACTAGCCCGGATACCGTTCGAATCCGCCAGATCATGCTTGTGTCTGAATAATCGCGAATCATATTTAGTATTTCTGTAGGAAGCATTTTCATTCTGGATATGTTTAAGGCCTCAAATACTGATTCATCCATTTTCGTGACTGTTTCTCTTAGATGGAAATAAGGTGCTTCACGCCAGGGAGCTCGCCAAGCAGCAAGTATCCACAATAAGTCTAAATGACGACTGACATCGCAGCGTCGCACCAGAAATTTCAAGCAGTCTGAATGTGTGACTGAGACCTCCGGTGAAGCGTTACAGATGCTGCAGTTTGGTTTTCGACACAGGAGCACGTTGGTCTTATCTCGGACTCCATGGCCATAATCAGGGAATCTGTATGGACCAAGTCGTTGGGAAAAGGCGGTCGAGTTGGCGTTGCCAATAACTTGGAAGCGGGTCAGAATATTGTTCTAAGACTTCAGACAGGAAAACAAGATTGACGACTTACGCAATTCGCATTCTTCAGACACCTTCATTGAGCCGCCGCAGATTCCACAGTACGGTCGAAGTTTTGCATGATGATCATCTCTCGAGATCACTGCCATATCTGGCGGACAATCAGGGAAAATCACAGCTTGAGTACAGTAGTCCGTATACTAGAGGATGTGAGAAAAGAGGCTATAAGAGAGTGTAGTCGCGAGCCATATATCATCGATTGAGCTCATCCAAAGCAGATGCTATTCCAACAATCAATTACCAAGGAATAAAGGGGCGACAGTGGGGTTAAATAAGCCAATAGGTAAATTAGGATCCAGCAGTCATCAAGGCTAAGCCATTCTAGGAATTGCGCATTATACTGTTTGTGGCACGGTTTCCAAGCACGGTATTCAAGACAGACACGGTCCCGCTCCCATCCTCTATCCAATCATAACTCTGTATTATACCCGGGTATTAACGGTGGAAACGGAGCCCGTTCTGTGTTTGAGAAGCATGATCTAACGAACCATTTCTGAATAAGACCAATCGTAATTGTTGGCTAACTGTCACATTTGTCGCGATAGAGGCTGGCAAGCCAGAAGCAGAACTTGACGCGCTGCTGTTAAGGTGTTGTCTTGTCTGAGCGCGTAACCAAGCACCAATTAGAAACCCAAGTGAACACCATATCGAAGTCGAGCCTATCCCAACGCTAGTCCATTTTTCGAAATTGAAGTCTACCCCCGGTCAAAAATCAATTTAACCCTCTATAAAGTGGGGTAAATTAAATCAATTGTTGTACAATTGATTTTGGACTGTAGGACTAGGGTGTTGCAGCAAGCTTCGGGTCTACTAGTTCAAGTGTGCCGTAGTAGTCTTTGATGTCCTTGAGCACTTGGCCCTTGAGTTGATGCTGCCGTCGGAAATGTAGCTCAATGCTGCTGCCGGGTCGGATAGCTGCTTGACAGAGCCGGCAGATTAGTATCTGATAGTCCTGATTGAGCTGTATAATGTTCTCCATTGCTATATAGTATTGTCTCTGTTATCTTAATGATAGAAAGTAAAGAGAAAAATAGTTTTATTGTTTTTCTCCGTTGCTTGAAGTCCCCTTTTATCTGCGTTGTGTTAACCCCAAGTCAGCGCTAGTTAACCCCAAGTGTGGGCCTGGGGTAATTTTTACCCAATCAGCTACTCGTCTCAGCATGCAACGATTGAGCGAGAAAGTTCAAGCGAGATTATCCATTTTGGTGGCCGATTCTGGATGAATCGCCTCTTAATAGTTCCTAGGGTTATTAGAGTTACGCCCCAAGCCAGAACATAAGTACGACTTAAATTATCTATCAAGCGTCTCTAATACTACTACATACATAATAAGCATGTGCAGTAACATTTATCAGAAACCAAATTTGCTTATTAACGCTTAATAATATGAATCAAGAACTTCTGTCCGCCCGAGTTAGAAGAACTACTTATCAATCACCCCGGTCAGATGAATCTTACCTGGACCTTACTGTAGAAGCCACGATAGAATGCACATAATGGCTACTCAAGGGGCTCAAAACCATCACTTTGAATCATATAAAACAGAAGAAAAAAGAAAAAAAAAAGAAAAGCGGGGGGTGGGGATAATCAGTAAGAAATAGTCTGCTTAATTCTAAATTCACTTAAGCAAGACTAGAGAAACCATAATGGATGTAAGAATGAAGATTAAGCACTTTAGGGCAAAAGTTTGTTGGTAATAGAACTTGACCCTAACTTAGCACATTAGCTAGCCCGTCTTGGGCTATTAATGGTTAGCATTAGAAAGTCAGGGAAATGTTGGACCGAGAAACAGGACATATTCTAGAGGTGAGTGGAAGACAACAGAGGTCCTGGTATTTTCCCACAGCTATTAGTGGCTTTGTTCGACACTGACTGCACGTGACAGATTGAAGTCCCCTTTCCTCTGCGTCGCACTAACCCTAAGCTGATGCCAGCTAACCCCAAGTGTGGGGTTGGGGTTATTTTGGGCCAATCAGCTACTCGGCTTCGACCAAAGCGATTTGGACCAAATCTCACTACCCCGCAACCCCATTTTGGTGGACGATTTGACCCAAATCGTCTCTTAATAGTTCTTAGGTTCGTGGTGGCTGTAGAGTTCCTAGTGATACCATTTCCGGCGGCTTCTCCCTCGAGTTGATGCTCTCTTTTTTTCTGAACTCAGATGTTCAAACTATTGTGATAGTTTCGGATATAAACTGACATGTTGCGTGCGCATGTTTCGATACAAACCCCGGTCCTGCCTTCCAGTATCCAGCTCGGGTGAAGTTTCCATTATTGCTCTTCTGCAATAGAAGACCATAAGTTTGGGGCTCTTTCGATGTTTCCAAAATCGCAAGAAGATGTATGTTCTCCTGAGAAATCAGCCAAGACTTCTTTTCAGTTTCGTTCCACAAGTCTGCTGTATCAGCCGTAATCCCAAAAGTGTGCCCTAATATAGTTTGGATATCTTGGTAGCCGGTACGTCCGAGTCTATGATCGGATAAGAACTCTTCCGTCTTGTATTCCCTGGGGATGAGTGCTTCGGAGGCTACTAGGGGTCCAGTCAATGTTAAAGAACCAGACCTGACTTGACCAAATTGGTTTTTTGGGTCAACTAATTCTACCGTAACATCCACTACATCAGATAGAACAGCCGCTTCGTCGTCTATGATATCGAATGTCACACGAGAATCTATGCTCGCCCAGCTCCAAGATGGTGCGCGGTAGACCTTCGACCTTCCTATCGGCCCATCGAGGGACATCTCCCAAAGAAGAGCGTGTGGCATTGTACTGCGAAAGATTCCAGCACAGTAGTCGTCGCCAAACCATGAGACGCAGCGCCGAGCGACGGCGGCGAAGGCAACAAGTTTGTCTTCATCCGGATGACTAAGTTGACGGCTCGTGTACGGGCACACAAGGTCATAGTAAAAGTAGAAAACATTTCCGCGTTCTCGAATACTGTATGCGGTTTGGTACAGGCAATCAAAACCTGTCCATTCATCGTTTCCCGCACCTTCAGGGAGATATTCAGTGAGGTTACGGCTTCTGTCACATTCCCAGGTGATGCGATCTAAAGCAAAGTGTAAGGTTCTGGGTGAGAGGAGCCGTTCTTGGAACACCCATGCCCTTTTACTAAGGGGAAGGTCCAGTCTCGCCCAAGAAAAGTCATCTGGTGTGAATATTGCGCAAAGATTCCTGAACTTTGACTCCTTTTCTGCATCAACTAGTTGATGGTCATTTTCGTTTGGAATTTCCGAGCTTATTAATTCATCCGAGTATGTATGCTCACTCGAGCTCGTTGATGATGCATTTGGTGGGCGTGCAATTTCGGGCATGGCGTGGAACGATGTCCAGAGGTAACAATCTTGAAGATATGCCGGATCCCTCGACCTGAAAGCACCTCCATGGGGATTTTGAGAAATATCGATAGAAATATTCAGGTCGCAGTTGAGATATACTCGATACATGTCCTCAGAATGTGAGAGCCAATCTGCATGCGAACCGTCTCCAGCCTGTAGGATGCAAAGCGAGTCGATCCAAATGTATGGAATGCCCATTCGACGACAGGTGATGATGGCATCTCGAAAACTTGCGGGAAGGTGTTGTAACTGAATTTCGCTGCAGAAATCGGATAACGTGCCGGATGTTAACATGAGAAAGTTTGGGTTCTCCCCCCAACAATGGCTTAACGCCGCATAACCGCCTTCTAGAGTCTCGTTCTCTGATATAATCAATCTTGGCGACTGTTGTTCGTTACCAACATGGACGAGTCGCTTTGGATACCAGCCTGCATCCTGTGGACTGGAGGCAGATCCACAGTTGTGATGATCCTTACAGGTCTGGAGCCAGTTCTTAGCCACGCGTGTAACATTCTCGTGGCCGGTATTATCTGGGATATCTCGCAAAGAAGGGAAGTCTGTTCGAACTCGAGTGGGATCCGAATCGAGATCGGCAGCAGCAAGGTCGAGGAACTCGTTGTAACCAGATGGACTGTCTGATGAGGAGAATACATTGACAAACACATACCAGTCTGAGTCGGTTCGGGGCCTGTTGTCGTCGATTGACGTCTTAGGGTTACCTCCATCAGTCTCATAGAAATGTATTTCCCAATGAAACTCCCATGAGTTCTCCCACTTGAACTCATATTCTAGAGGCTTCAAGTTATCAGATGGAAGCTTTGTGCTGAGGTAGTAACAAATTCTACACCCATTCTTTGCGGCAGCGGCAACTCTTTCATAATCTTTGTAATGAAGCCCGCGCATCGCGCTGCTCTGAAACATAGACATGCATACCGCACAAAGCATTGTCACAACAATGGATCGGAGTCGAGTTTACGAAAAGGGTTTGCATCAGACTCTCAAAGTTGTCTTAATATGTTAAAATGCCTCGTGATGCCAGAGCATTCGTGAGCTGATGTGAGCGGGGCTAGTTGGGGGCCGAAACTAGCTAACCCATGTCAGATTGGAATTTGCCAGCCAGCGCTGCCCACAAATCAAATCCAATCAAACAAATTACCAAACAAATCAATCAAATATCCCGAAAATCTTATTTCAAACAAACAAATCCAAAATCTTGGATTTGAGATAACATTTGATATATTTGGTACGGGATATGATGCCATGGAAGATAGCTGGTTAGGCTCATGGCCGCCTTTCCTCACAACTTAGCCGGTACTCAAGAGGTGCCAAAGATCTGGCACTTAGATCAGGCCAATCAGAGCCATTATCCGAGCTCTTACGCTAGTCAGCCGCCCTCATGTAAGCCCCTCAACATCGAACACGCGTCGTCATTGGTGCTTCTTTGTCATGGCGTGTAGCAGCCCTTACCTAATAAGGGCTAGTCCAGTGGAGCTCGACCGCAAACTCATCCCCTCTCCATCCCCTGGTTTTGCTCACCCTTCACCAGCGTCAAGCACTCAGCAGCATCGCCAGACCTCCCTATGCTGAGGAAAGTTACGACTTTGTGAGGTTAAATCCGACGGCAATTAGGAGAAAGGAAGACCCATAACGATCCCTCTCCAACCAACTAGGTTCGCCTGTTCTGGGATTTTCGTTGACAGAACTGCAAGGCGTGGTGTTCAGTAACGTAGAGTGCCGTGCTTGCGGATGGGCAAGCAGATAGATGTACTAGATAATCTATCATGATCAAGAGGCTTTTTTTGGCCGTTTTCGAGCTGCGGCTTATGAGGCTCCTGATAAGTATAGTTGGCGCTTGAGATCAGGCGTGGTGCCCGACAGGGAGGCCGGAAATAGCATCGGAGAAGTACGACGCCGAGATTTGGAACATTTGAAATGTTTGAATAAATATCTCAAACAACAAATCCAGTGACCAAAAGTATCAAATAAATCAAATTCGACCACGGATTTGATTTGTTTGATTTGAGGGCAGCGCTGGCTACGGTAAGGTAACTACTCGTGGATGTATAAATAGGTAAAATTGCCGGATTCTACAGATAATATGAGTAGAGCTTTGGAAAATGAACGGAGGTAAGGTATACCTTAACCGGCAACGCAACGAGGCATAAAGCAACGGCCATAAGCAGTAACGTTTCAGAGAGTTAAGTTGGTTGACAAGAAAGAGAGGCATAGCCAAGATTGAGCGGGGATCGCAAGGCTGCGGAGTTGAGGTAGGTCCGCCTGCCAAGACTCCGCATAGCCACAGGCCTAATACTTATCATAGAAATTCAAGCATGACTAAGCTGGCTGATGAAATATACTACTGGATAATAGAAAATGTAACGCTTGACAGACAAGCCCCACTATTCGGTAACAGGAAATGTGACGCTTGATCGAGAGTCCAATCTTCGCAATATTGGATGACATGCCACGACTACAATATTAACCGAAATTGAATAAAACTTGGCTTGAAATGCTATTTTGAGCCCTAAAGAAGAGATAGTAGTTTTAGTTAACCTAAAAGTGTGCTGGTGGCTTTGAACACCATGTCGAATTTGCCTACTGGATTGCGTTATGGCTAATGGGGTCAACTTTAACACTTGTATTTCGATGACTTAAGGCTTCTGCATAACTGGTATGGTGGCCCGTGATTGCCTATCGTATATATGTTTCCACCAACGTGAGTTTTGATCGAAGCCACGACAAACTTCAATTAAATAGACAACTACCTTACATCCTGCCGAATCTCCCTTGTCCAGCTGTTAACTCTCCTAATCAATACTGATCCATGTACGCCGACAACTGTTAAATGTTGTGCAAGACTGCATGCTACCGTCTCTCCGTCTAAATTATTTGCTCCAGATTCGTATTGCTCGCAATATTCCTCAGCATCTTCAAGCATATCCATTTTGAATTTGTCTTTCCCACAATGAAATAGCCCGATAGCTATATCTGCTAGTAGAAAACGATATCGTCCACACTTGCGACGTGCTTTCGAGGTCTCGTGCCTGGTGAAGTTGCCATCTTCGTCCTGGAGCCAACGGGAGCAAAAATTAAAGGGGCGCAAACAAACATCACAGCCGTTTGACGGTAATATCCTGTCGACGTACATGGCTATGCCAAGTTCGCTTTTAAGTTTGCTGGCTCCACCTCTCTGACACTGCTGTAGTGTGTGCTCCATAAGTGCGCCGCCGAGACCACGTCCAGCGCAAAAACTGCATCTCCCCCTCCACCACTCTACCGACTCTTTCCAGGATGCAACTTCGTCCGCACTGTCCCATGGTGGGCATTTGTCCTGCAGCAAAAGACCTTTTGATTCGTCCCAGTTGCTATGTGAGGTTAACGTGAGACCTGCTGGTGCCTTTTTTGGAAAGCCAGCTAGTTCTGGTAGTTCGCGGCCTTGATTAGCTCGGAAATAAAAGGAAAGAACAACCAGCTCGAACACCATAAAAAGCCTCGGAAATGTGAAGTTGTCAAGGTGTATATCTGCTTCGAACCAGGAGCGGGCATCCTTGTCATCATTCAGGTTTTTACCATCTTCATCTTGGCCAAATATAAGAAGGATCTTCCCTAAGAACTGGTTGTCATATGCACACAACGCAGCGATAACACTTCGAATGATGGGCTTTTTCTCGCAGTGGCCGTCCAAACCGGACTTGGATTCCAGCCGTTCCTTCAAATGGCTCTTGGCTGCAGGACTATTAGCCATAAGCACTGCATCAGCATAGACAACTTCGCGGCAGGGCATAAAAGGCGCGCAGACGCTACAGCCTCGTCTCCCGTTTTTATCATAGCATGTTATTGATAGAGACTCGAGCCATTGAAGAATCTGTCTTGCCTTTTAATTACCGGCACTTTGAAAGCAAGAGTCGACTGTGTGATCAGGCTCAGGCTGGCCTCCCTTGGCGATGAAGCATAGCTGGCAACCGACGAACTCCCACCACTCGAGCGTCTCATAGACTCGAATTAGCCGATCATGAAGAAACCACTTCTCTGATCTTACTGAGGAATATTTGTGTAGGAATTGCAGGACAGCCCGACGTTCCATAATCTCAGCGTGTGAACATGGCTCAGGTGGGTTTCCAAAGAGCTCTGGAGCTTCTGATTCCGGAAGAGAAGGACTTATCTCGTCGACTGACGATGCGGCAACATGGCGAATACGTCTTCGCTTTGCAGGCGAAGATGTTATCTGTCTAACCTCACCAGCGCTTGATGGTTCCTGTTCGCGCCCTCGGCCTTCAGCGCCAGCCCTCTTCTGGCCAGATGTAAGTTGCGTTTCAGCTATCGATCTTTCTACCGTCTCTCCTATGCTCTCGGCATTGACGTTAGGTTGGTGCCCAAGAACTCGCTCTCGGCCACTTTGAATTTGTGCATTCCTTCTGGGTCCCAATTTGCTAGGCAAGTGAAGGAACTCATGCCACCGGAGGGATGCCCATTCATACAGGTTAAGGAGTTGGGGCTGCATTGTGGTCGGGAACGCTCCATCGAGCCCATAAGTCAATCCACGCTGAAGAGGGCGATGTCCACTTTGCCAAGCAAAGACGACATTTCGATGAGCGTCCTTGCTTCGATCATCGAATCGATTGAACGGTTGAAATACCTCACGCACATGCTTTTCAGTTATGCCGATGCAGATATGCCGAAGAAGTCGAGAGTTTACTGCAAACCCCCAGACCTTGAATGTTACTTTTCGAAGCACGTTCGTGAAGCGGCTCGTGTGCCAGGGCTTGCTATTGGAGAACAAAGACTGTGTCCGGAAGAGCAATGGCGATGAACTCTGACCTATCATGGCTAGGCCGTTACCACCTCCTCGCTCTCTGTCCAACAAGTCAATGAAGGGACGAACATAGGTGCAGTATTTGAATAACGCTAACGCAAGCTCGGCTGGAAGAAAACGGACGACGACAAATTCCCGGTTAGTCGACCTCTTAGCCTTGTGATGACGGATCACATAGATAAAGTACCCTTTGTGAATATAAAGACCTCTGGGCCCAAGTTCATCATTCTCGACCCAGAGGCTGGAGAGCTCTGGCCATCGTGGCTGCTGACCGCCTGTCAAGGACATTGCTAGCCCGAGAAGCTCCCGAAAGTCTTCTTCTTTCTTGCGGTACCGGTCAACCTCTGACCAGTCCCAGCGATCATCTCGCGACAGGCACCCGTGCTGGGCTGTGCAAGCACGCTGCAGGAGCTCCAGATAAGCTGATGTCAGATTGTTCTTGGGGTCCGTCACAAAGGAATATCCATTGTCACTGTTGGTCATGTTGTCTTTAATCTGTGATAGGTCGATGTCAGGCTCCAGTCCGAACATCAAGCTATCACACAGACTGTTGACTTCCTTGATGAGATACTCAGTCAGGGCCCGAAACTGGCCCATAGAGATCTCTACCCCCTGGCCCCAACCTACACTCTGGCCGTCGTTGCTCCAGTATAGAAGGTAAGAAGGCATATCATTCCGGGCTGCCATGCACCCATAGGCGCGAAGGCTTATAAACTCTTCAAACGACGATTGAGATCCCATGACCATGTAGCGCCTGTGGACTTGTTTGAGTCGCCTGAGCTGTTTGAATCGCGGCCGCCGTTGAATCCTTAGATAATCATATGGTCGCAGGGGAAGAGCTCGCTCAAGGAAGAGAAGCCGCTGCATATATATGAGTCCAGAAAGATAAGGTGTATAAGCACGTGCGTTGAGGAAGCTGTTAGTCACTTCCGAAAATGCCAGTATACCGCTAAAGTACACTAGTACCGTCGAGCTTGGTTGGCCGTCCTTCAACCTTTCTGTACAGAGCGCCAGACTCAAGCCGAAGACGAGCTCGGTAAGGGTGGCAAGGGGTACCCATTGTTCCCGTCTGTTATCCAAGTTACCTTCTTCGTTCTTGTTGTAACTAGGCCTGAAAATGCTGCCACTATCGTCGCCGTTATCGTCGCCGTTATCGTCACCGCTAGCGCTGGATATTTCGCTGTCGTCGTCGTCCTTGCTAGCGATGGACATGTCGCTGTCATCGTCCTCCTCGCTGTCATCATCTGCCTTATTGAGATCTTCATATGTGCTTCCGTCTATATCCATATCCTCATATTCAATTCGCATTTCACCCATCTCTTCGACCTACTGTTGGGGTTGAGTTGCGTCCTCGATGGAACATGCTTCCTAGACTGTCAGAGCCGAATTTTCCAGGTCCTCATGATGCCAGATTGCATCGAGGAAACCTTCCAGCTTCTTGCTGAAACGCACGCCGACAAGCCTCTCGCGTTGCTTTGAATCCATGCGGTATGCTCGAAAACAGAATGCCAATGCCTTTTTCAATAGTAAGCGGTATCTAGTGGTTGATGAGGCATGCTTGACTAGTGTGAACGGCTTCGAATAAGGCATATGTGGATGGTTACTCTTCAGCCAACAAAGGAGGCTGCGGCTTGTGCCGTGGACCGTCTCTTCGCAGCGGTCCATGACAACGTCCACTACCTTCAAGATCCAGTCGATCCTGATCTCATCCTCGCGTGGGCTAACCAGGTCGACGGAGAGGCCAGGTACTCGAGCTGCGCTAGCTAGGAGGTATGGCGGCGCATCTGACCTCCCATGGAGCTGCAGATAAGGCGTTTGGATGAGACGACGGAGCAGGTTCCGGTCCCTGTTCTTGTACGTGGTCTCCCACCTTGTCCTTTCTAACCATGGGCGCTGTTCTGCATATGTCGTTGCAGAACCCGCAGCTGCAGTTTGCGCATCGCCTGCATTGTCAGGACCAGGGATAAGCCGGCGATTTCGTTGGTACTCGCGCGCCTTGACAGAACTAACCAAGTCTTGTTGTTCATCACCAGTCCTTTCTCGGCAGCTCAAAACGAGACCACGTCCATTGTCCGCGGGCACCGTGGGTCGGACCAGTCGACCATCGCGTTCAACAATCCAGTAGGATCGAGACGACCCAGAGGCCCATGTTTGCAAGTAAACGTACTCGAAATATGTCTCGATATCTGCCTTCCTGGTAGATCTCCGCGGGTGTTGGGGGTATTTGGGCAGGTCTTGGCTGTAATGTTGCATGATGAGTGTGAAGTGGATGGTGCGATATTTGCAATGCAGACAGGAAAATCCATCGTGGGACCGAAGCTTTCTGTCTTCAGGCGTACCATCTCCAAGTGGCGCAGCCTGATCTGGATTTTTAAGGTCCAGTTTAGCCAGTAGCTTACTGAGACCTTTTCGCCGCGATAGAGGGATGTTATGTTTGTCTCTTAGATGATTGGTAGGGTGGGACCCGTTGGGGGAGATGGCGTGTTTGCATTTATCATCAAAGCCGATTAGTAGTCGCGCCTCAGGATGAACCCATAAGGAGAGCGACTCGAGAAATTCATGGGCCGATTGTTGTACCCCTGCAGTTGGTGCGATAGGTGAAGATTCCATGGCATTGGCCCTTTCTGTGTTGTTGGATACTGTTACTGCTTCAATATTATCTTCTTTTCTTATAAGATGTCTCAGTTCTGGAGGAGAAGGCGAAAGCGTAGAATGCGATAGGAATGGAATAAAAGTGGGAAGTCAGAAGCACAGGTGCGTGCATGGTAAAAAGGAGGTAAACAGCAGGTTGTTTTTATCGAACCTTGTTGCTGTATTGATACGCACGGACAGAAAGTGTAAAATCTAGGGGTGATTTTTCGGAAGAACATCGGTAAAAATCAAGGGTAGTCTAGGTTGGCACGGACGAAAAGTGAACAATGCGACGCGTTTTAGTTCAGCATTGGTACAGTAGGCTCGTTTAGCTATATACCTATCCCTTAGGTCTCCAGCTACCTCTAGCTATACCTATCTCTTAGGTCTCTAGCTATATACCTTCTTTTCCTCTCTTTTCCTATCTCTTATACCTCTTATATCTCTTATATATACCTCTCCACTCAGCCTTTTACTGTATTATTAGAGTAAAAGGCCAGGGCAGACTAGCTTAGATAGTTATTACTAACCCTAACTGACCTCTTTATTACAACTTTTCTATCTCAGCGGCAGAGAAACCCAATACTATAACCCTTCCTGATCGGCAACCTATCACAACTGTATCTGCCGACATCGCTGTTTCTGCATCGCGGCATTCAGTAGGTAGCCAAAACAGATTCTCACCTGATGTCGTCACCCAGGTCTTGTTCTGCAAGCCGAGTATTGAGACCACTGAGGGCTGTGATGAGATGGGAGGCTTCGCCGAAGATACGAAGTCGCCGGTACAAGTAAGCACGGCATTTCGAGTCAGAATGCCACCCTCATTAGGCTTACAAGAAGGCATGTGCGTGGAGGAATCTAAGTAAATGACCTCTTTGCACGTCCCCATTGATGTGTTCCAGATCAGTACCGTCTTGCTGATAGAGGCCGATGCCACCATTGTCGAGTCATGCGAGAACCCCACCGAGTTGACCCGGTCGATATGACCCTCCAGTACACGCTCACAATTCCCCGTCTTTGCATCCCAGATCCGTACCGTCGTGTCGTCAGAAGCTGATGCCACCATCGTCGAGTCGTGCGAGAACACCACCGAGGCGACCCGGTCGATATGGCCCTCCAGTATAAGCTCACACCTCCCTGTCTTTGCATCCCAGATCCGTACCGTCGTGTCGTCAGAGGCTGATGCCACCATCGTCGAGTCGTGTGAGAACACCACCGAGTTGACCCAGTCACTGTGGCCCTCCAGTATAAGCTCACACCTCCCTGTCTTTGCATCCCAGATCCGTACTGTCTCGTCATCAGAAGCCGATGCCACCATCGCCGAGTCGTGTGAGAACACCACCGAGTTGACCCAGCCACTATGGCCCTCCAGCACACGCTTGCACTCTCTCATCTTTGCATCCCAGATTCGTATCATCCCGTCGACCACAGAGACCGATGCCACCACCGTCGAGTCGTGCGAGAATACTCTCGAATTGACCCCATGGTCCTTCAGCATATGCTCACACTTTCCCGTCTTTGTATCCCAGATCCGTACCGTCGGGTCGTCGTCAGCGGCCGATGCCACCATCCTCGAGTCGCGCGAAAATACCACCAAGATCATCTCGCCGTCATGGCCCTCCAGCACATGGTCGCAGTTCCCCGTCTTTGTATCCCAGATCCGTACTGTCGTGTCCCCAGAGGCCGATGCCAGCATCCCCGAGTCGTGCGAGAACACCACCGAGTCGACCCATCTGCTATGGCCCTCCAGTATATGCTCACACTTTCCCGCCTTTGCATCCCAGATTCGTACCGTGTTATCCGAGGAGGCTGATGCCAGCTTTGTCGAGTCGTGTGAGAACACCACCGAGTTGACCCGGTCGATATGGCCCTCCAGCACACGCTCACAATTTCCCGTCTTTGCATCCCAGATCCGTACCGTCTCGTCCACAGAAGCCGATGCCAGCATCTCCGAGTCGTGCGAGAACACCACCGAGTTGACCCGGTCGATATGGCCCTCCAGCACACGTTCACAATTTCCCGTCTTTGCGTCCCATATCCGTACCGTCTCGTCGTCAGAGGCCGATGCCACCATCCTCGAATCGTGTGAGAGCGCCACCGAGTTAACGCGGTCGCTATGACCCTCCGGCGTATGCTCACCATTCCCCGTCTTTGCATCCCAGATCCGCACCGTCTTGTCCACAGAAGCCGATGCCAGCATCTCCGAGTCGTGTGAGAATACCACCGAGTCGACCCGTTCGCCATGGCCCCTTAGTATATGCTCACACTTTCCCGTCTTCGCATCCCAGATCCGTACCGTGTTATCCGAAGATGCCGATGCCACCCTCGTCGAGTCATGTGAGAATACCACCGAGACGATCCAGCCACTATGGCCCTCCAGCACACGCTCACAATTTCCCGTCTTTGCATCCCATATCCGCACCGTCGTGTCCCCAGAGGCCGATGCCAGCATCCCCGAGTCGTGCGAGAACACCACCGAGTTGACCCGGTCGATATGGCCCTCCAGCACACGTTCACAATTTCCCGTCTTTGCGTCCCATATCCGTACCGTCT
>JAHKNZ010000096.1:0-29529 GCA_019054715.1 Fusarium sp. S19/10
GAATGATATAGGGTAAGCTATTATTAGCTGCACAGTATGCTGGCCAACTTGCTTGTCTGGCCAACTTGCTTATTAACTACGTTATGTAAATCGTGTTCTAAAAATAAAACATCTCCATCAAGGAAGGACTGGACGTCATGTGTGCTTTGTCAGCGGAGCTATCGGTCTTTGCTTCAGCCCGGATCTCGGTGCATGCCGCAGACGGGGGAAAGTCGGGAGTACCACTGCCCTATTGAGGGCCCGATTGAATTTGGAATACTTATACAAGCCTTATCCATTTACCAAAAAATTGATCGAATGATTAGCCGATCACCCTTCATCTGCTATCTACTACCAACACCCAGAATTTCCTCCCTCGAACGTCGAACTCAACATGGCCGGTCACTACCGCGGTGTCTCTTTCAAGCCCAACAGGGCGTTCTCCAGCGAGCCTCAATTCTCGGGGTTCATGAAGCCTTGTCGTTTCGAGGGAGAGATAAATTTCCTTGAAGTCGAGGGTGACATTCCGGAAGACATCGATGGGACGTTCTATAGGGTTATGCCTGATCCTCAGTTTCCCCCTTTGGCTGATAAAGACCCTGTAAGTCTAAAGTTTTAACAAGTATGATTCATGGATAGACAAGCTTATATATCTGTAGTGGTTCAATGGCGATGGCAATATTAGTGCTTTTCGATTCACTAAGGGGAATGTCCACTTCAAGCAACGATATGTTCGCACTGAAAAGTTCCTTCGGGAAAGGGAAGCACAACAAGCACTTGCTGGTATGTCTTCAATTGATAAGTACAAACACTCTACGTGGCACTGACTTGTGATTGACGGATAGGAAAGTATCGGAACAAATATACCGATGCAGTCGAATTCAAGGTCCGCACTACAGCAAACACCAACATCTTCTATTTTAACAAAGTTCTCCTAGCCATGAAAGAGGATGCTCCACCATTTGCAATGGACCCTATTACACTCGAGACATTTGGAGTCCATGACTTCGACGGTCAATTGCCCAGTGTTACTTTCACAGCTCATCCAAAACTCGACCCTCAAACCGGAGAGTTGGTCTGCTTCGGCTACGAAGCTATGGGAGATGGCACGCCTGATGTCTGCTACTATTCTATCGACCCTGATGGCACTTTTAACCAGACTGTCTGGCTGGTTTCACCTGTTGTCGGAATGATTCATGACTTTGCTGTCACGGAGAATTGGGTAAGACATCACATACATATATCTGCCATCCTGGTGGCTCTGTTGACTAATAGGCATGACAGGTACTGTTTCCAATCATTCCTCAAATTTGCGATATCGATCGACTCAAGCAAGGTGGAGAACATTGGCAATGGGATTCGAGTATTCCGTTTTACTTAGGTCTCCTGCCACGACGAGGGGCGAAAGGATCAGATGTTAAGGTACGTAGACATTTCTGCTCCTTCTGCCATCGTGAATATGCTTCTGCAGGGTTATCGACTGAGCGTTAGCTAATCTCTTTCACAGTGGTTCAAGGCACCGAATGCTTTCCCTGGTCACACGACTAATGCGTATGAACTGTCAGATGGTAGAATTGTCTTTGACCTTCCTCTGACTGACAAGAACGTTTTCTTTTGGTGGCCGGACAATGCTGGAAACGCCCCAGATCCTCATGACATTCATGCTAAATATGTGCGATTCACCATAGACCCAAACGCTTCAGACTTAGATCTTCCAGCTCACGAAATCATCTCTGAGTGCGACATGGAATTCCCAAGGATCGATGAGCGAGTCTCCATGCGACCTCATCGGCATAGCTTCTTTGACATGATGGATCCCAAACTCGGAACGGACTTTGCTGCTATTGCTCCAGTTTTGGGCGGTGGCCATCCATTGTATAACTCTCTGGGCCATCTCAATCACGAAACCGGAAAGCTGGATGTATATTTTCCGGGGAAGACACATATGGTACAAGAACCAGTATTTGTGCCTCGATCGGAGGATGCGCCGGAAGGCGACGGCTATGCCATTGTCTTGGTCAACAACTATGCTACTATGTCAAGCGAGCTACATATAGTTGATACGTCTGACTTTTCTGTTCCAAGAGCAGTAGTTAAACTGAATATTAGGTTGAGAGCAGGACTTCATGGAAACTGGGTAGATGGAAAGGAGCTTTCTGGATAATATCAGAGCCAAATGTATGTCGGATCTTGGTTACGCGCCGACCCAAGCTATCGCTAGTTGTGAAAATAAACCGGTAGGCCAAGTGCCCAAAAATAAAGACCCTGTTACTTGCGGTAACAGTGAATTAGGGCTATATCTTTCGTGACACTAGTATATACAAGGAAGTTCTTTGGAATTGCCTCAGGACTTAAGGAGTAAACACTCTCTCTCATTTCTTTCCTTGCTCCGACACGGAAGGTCCCTACAACGTTTTCGGCTACAGACCTCTCTGTTATCCTTATTCATTCTCCAATGACCTCTCGTATCTATACCTCCACCGGCTAGATTCAAGCCTTTGCGTTTGCTCGTACCTTCTTCCAAAGCATGTGCATGCGATCGGTCTGACCAGGCGTGAATCTCATGCGCTCGCAGTCTCTTCTCTTGGTTAGTCTCGGTCAAAACCCAGCAGACTAATGATACTCACGGGCTAACATAGTTCATGACATTATCGATAGGGTCCAGACCTGGCTTATCAGGACAAGTGTTGCGATCTTTCTCAGGGCAGCCATCAAATCCGAAAGGATCCGCCTCGTAAGGCGTATCATCAACGTAATCTCCAGGATATTCGCAGCCGTTTTCGAAGGTATGTTCCAAACCAAGCCAGTGTCCGACCTCATGTACAGTCGTAAGGGTAAAATTGGGGGGCACTTCTCCGGGCTCTCCCGGCCTCATTATGCAGCCGTCGTTGATCACGTCTTGTTTCGTCGGATTGGGGATAGGGAGCTCACACTTGCCAAGAGGTGGCATGCTTCGGACGAAGAAAAGGTTCAGGTCCTTGTAGCTTCCCTGGCGGAGTGCAGCCCTGAGATCACCCTCGGTTGAGGGCTGGATAGGAGAGCCGACAGGGGAAGTCCAGGACTCATTGATAACCCTGTTGGTTTTGACCACTTTGAAAGAGAAGTCCAATGGATTGTAATACTTATTCAGTATGTCAACCTGACCTTGAATGCTCTCATCCTGTAACGACAGTCAGCTCATGTGTCTTGGTAGATGGGAAAGGCATACACTGAGGTAGTTGTCTTCTTCCTTCTCGCTGGCTGCAAGGACGTGGATGTATGTCTTGATCTCAACGTTCTTTCTCAGCTCTCTGACTTCTAGGGGCTCATTGCGGAGTTTCATGGATAGATCTTTCAGACCTTGGCCAGAACCCGATGTACCACATTCTGCCACAGCAGCTGCAGCGGTATTGGCCAGCAGGCCGAGGGCGAGAGTTGACTGAAGGAACATATCGATATTGTTGCAAGATACTTGATGAAGTGCTGGATGAACAACCGATATTTCTTCCTTCGCTGTATGCCTCTTTATATGATTCAATTTCTAGAATCCTTCGCGTACTGCGCCTCTGTGAGAGTCGCTTGGCTAATGGGCTATGCGGTGTAGGCCCCTGCGAAATCCCTCAGCAAGACGATGCCAAGATCTGTTCTCGCTCATGGCACCGAAGCAGAACGGTTCGGGGTCGGTAAGGTGCCAAGAGAAAGGAATCATCTCCATGTTTCAGCTAACATTACCCCACTTCTTTGCCCCATTGGTAGAATAACTTTTTGAAGGATCACAAACGTTGCGCATTTACCCAATCATTTCAATGGAAGCGAGAAAAGGTATACGCAATTGATCATGTAAAGATGTAATACTCGGTGAGATTATATCCGACTTCACATTTTGAGTACTCCCTTGGGCTAAGGTTTAAGTCAGATTATGCGAATTAGCTCCCTCCTTTCTCGTAGGTCGCTATCATTGCCCAAAAGTTCGCCTTGTCTGGATGCCCGGTTCTCTTCGTGTAGATCAAAACGAAATGTGCCAATCCGACGGACCGTTTTTGTCAGATCCGGGCTTGCGGCATGGGATAAACTGGGGTTATGGTTTGCTCGTGCGTCGTTATGAACCGGAACAACAACCAAGCCTTCGTAGCTTTCCCAAACTGACTGTTCATAACGATCGGTCTGACACTGCCCCAGCTGGAGAGGTATGCAGTAGACCTCTGTCCATTTCGAATCTGGGATTTCTTCCGGGATATCGATGGTACATGAGTTCGCAAATCGATGTGCAAGCTCATTTATCGTGGTCCCTCCGCAGAAGTCTTGAAGGGGTGCGTTTTCGGACAGTCTGTGGAATTCCTCTGATGATACAATCAGCGCCTCGTATTGTTCATGGTTCTTGGACCCGTCGAGTCCCGGCCCAGCTTTTAGCAACATGCATGAACGAACATGACACTGTACATCGATATAGCCAGACGTGACTGCTCCAGTGGTTGAAGATGAGCCGATAGCCCCGGGCTCAACCTGAACATTAACAACTCTTGCAAACTCAATCTCCATCTTGTTCCAAAGCCAAGGAATGTATTGCTCAAAGAAATCAATGTCACCATCTATTGACGCCCAGCTCCAAGACGGAGCTCTATAGGCTTCTGGTCGACTGCGAGTTGAGCCGACCTTAGGTCGCCAGAGTAGGCTTTGCTGGAAGTGTCGGTCGTGCCAGAGGCCTGCAACATAGTTCGGTCCAGGTTCGTCTGGATTCGACTGACGTCTCGTGTCGGCCATCATCATGATCCTCCCAACCAAGCCCTGCAGAGCGACTAGAGTATCGGAACCAACTGACAGGTGAGATCGCGTATATCTAGTTATAAAGTCGTTCCAAAATCTAGACGGAGGCTCGCCTACATTTGATATCCTCATTAGTCTTTGGCGAAGTTGCGACAGACTCGAATCTTCGCCCAATGGGGTACTGAACTTAGGATCCAATCCCAAAGGAAACCCCTCACTTGCTTCTGTAGTTGCACAAGACCAAACCATTTGTTTTGAACCGAATATTAAAGTCCGTGGCGATAAGAGAAGTTCCTGCAGGGCCCATGCACGACGACTAAGAGGACTTTCATTGATAGTGCTATCCAGCATCCGTTCTGCTTGGTGGGGATATATGGCCCATGGGTAGCTGAGCTTAGTGTATCTGAAATTTGGCATGATATTCGCGACGCACGGTCGAATGGCTCGTGGGTCTCTGCGGTAGAACATTGGATCTTGGACACTCGATCCTCCAGCAGCAGCGAGCGTAATGTCTGCCATCCCGTAGATGTCGCCCATTCTTGAAGACTCCCGAGCCCAGTCATTCCTAGAGCTCTGGATGATGCAGAGAGAATCTACCCATAGGTATTGGTAGCCAAGATCTTTTGTAGTAGCGATTGCACTCTGAATGGTGGCGGGCAGGTACTGCAAGGGAACGTGTTTCTGGAAGTCGCTGATATTTTCCAGGGAAAGAGTGACATTATTTGCAGGTCCCCAACAATAGCTCAGTGCCACGTACGGTACCGGCCTGGACTTGTCACTCGAAATTATAAGCTTGGGCTCCTCAGACTCTGGTCCCACATAGATGAGTCTTGTCGGTCGCCATCCAGTCATTGGATGTTGGAACGCCTTGCACTTTGGATGTGAACGATTACAGCTTTTGATCCATCTTAGGGCCAATTGAAGATTCTGTTCGTTCATGGTTGAAACCTGTTTCCCGGGAAGAGTCTTGAGAATATGATTTGTATCGGTTTCTGTATTCAGCATTAGCTACTATCGATCATGAAGCGATAGATCATTACCCTGCAGTGGCCTCAACCGCAAATCAATATAGAGTTTAGTGAATATAGAATCCTTCCCAGGTCGGATCTGCAACCAAAACTCATCAGGAAGATGATTTTCTAGAGTGATATCATTAATCGACATACTCGTCCTTTCTTGCCAATCCAGCATTCCACTAGGGTCGCGGTCTATTGTGCGATAAGCGAAGCAAAGTTGAAGTTCTTCCGCGGGCTCCATTTCTCCAAACGTCTCTTTTGACGCGTCATCGAAGGCGTGCGCGATAATGATGCAAAGATGACATCCAGAGGAGTTTGTTTCTGCGAGGAATTCTCGCTTAGTCTTTGACCATTTCGCCCACCCAGAAACATCAGATAGTCTATCCCAGTCTTGCCTGGTGTCGCTGATGTATTGGCGTTTTTCGAGGTTGTATTGGGACCAGTGGATCCGGCATGTTACGGGTCCGCATCCGATGATGGACTGTGCGCACGCGTGGCTGCACGCGACACAGAGTCGCGATCTTTCAAGTGGTGAGGGCCGCATTGAAAATAATAGATGTAGTCTGCCAGGATAATTCACGATTTCCCCCTAAACTTAGAACGACGGACTGAAGGTGAAGACGGCGATAAATGAATAAGAATGTTTCTTTTGACTGAGTCATAAATGAGTTAGTTGGTCGATGGCCGGTCTGACTCACTTGGGCGGCCGACAAGGGTACAGTAACCTGTTCTGGTTTTAAGTCCTTGTGCTTGAATATTAATAGTGGCAGTCTCAAACGAAAGTTGTTAACTTCTTCAAACTCTAATAAGCGACAGTAACCTAAGGTATCGTCGAGGGTAGGAACGGAATTATAGTTGTGTATCAATCTCGTGACTCTAGGGATCTAGGTATCCTGTATGAGAGTGACAAGGGTCTTAAAATCCCGAGCCTTTGTGGTAGTCCATCGGAGTCCTTATGTTCGTCCCACCTGGCTGAAGGTAGTAGATTTGAGAGTGACACTATTGGCAACATCTTGGGTTCCTTGCTGTGAAGAGCAGAAGCAAACCTCATACAAAAACTGGTATTGCCTGTCAACGGAATGACCGACATAATATTTTACACCTATCTATGTTGGCAAGTACAGAACAATAAGTTATCAGATGTAGCGACGAGCGTTAGATTAGAGATATGTATAAATTCTCCCAGCGACAGGTTGTAAATTGACTGGAATCTCTTGTGAAGTAATTCGGACTAGAACCAGGAGACAAAAAATTCCCTATGGGGATGGGGGCAAGGGTGTGTCTTAGTATTGCATTTAATAATGCGCAATGCGTCTCTTGAATTTAAAAGCCGTGGCCCGGGAGTTGCATTATGAATCCTTCAGCAAAGGGACCGAGAGATCGTCTCAAGACTGGCTTGCAATTGGTACGGACAAAAATTCCAAGTCTTGCTGGATTATCATTTCAAGAAATCACCGACCTTCAGGGTTGACAGTCAACCTCTATCGGCACTACGTGCGGAATTAATGCTAAGACTAACAATATTTAACTTCCGATAGGCTATCAACAATAAATCCTCTTAACTGTGGCAAAAGGCATGATTGCTTTAAAGAAGTTTCTTTATGAACTGCTTTTTGCACGCTGCACTTCGTGCAACGCGGTATTCTCATGTTGACGCTGGGATGTGGCTGTGGCAGTGTGAGAAATGAAGACTCTTGCTCTTTCACTAGCGACGGTGATGAGGAATTCTCGGGCAATTCTAGAGATAGATCCAGTTTCATTGTTTTCGTTTACTGTACTCTTAATTGATTGGCCGGATGCGATGGGCTTCCAACTAATCGCGCCATTATTGACGACTTCCAAGCTGCTGGGAAGAATCATAATGGCAATTGTCTCTTTCTAGGGTAGGATTCCGTTCCCAGCTGAAGGATTTCAGACTGTCCCGACTTCCGACCAACAAAGTGCAGCCCTTTTAATAAATGAAAGTGTTCTAAACCGGTAGTTGTGAACTTTGATGTGCGACGGGCGAGATCCGACTTGGTGCATCACGTATATGGGATTCTCGCTTCCCAGTCAGGATGTGGCGCGGTTTCGGGGTTAGTTCCGCAGGTGGGGCAAGTGCGAGACAGTCATTCAAGGATAAGAGTAGCGATATTCATTGTCCAATCTTCAAAGGCCAAACGCTATTACTGTAGATATCGTGTCGCATGGTAACTTTAAAGGTCGTACTGCTGCCGCAGTCCACCCATCAGCTTGTAGACTAGAACTGTATTTACATCCATTCTGAGCAATTTGTCCACCTACTTCACCCTCGTCCCTTCAATCTTAAAGTTCATCTTCCATCATGTATAGTCATTCTAATGCTTAATCATAGGCTTCGTATCCATCAATAGCTCCCGGAGCTTGTCTTTCGAGAAGACAGCCACTTATATTCGTGAAGTGATTGGGTTAGTGTGTAGCGCTCGCTGTGCCATACATCGCCTGTCGCCCCGAGAAACTCGCTGTCTTACTGACTCGCACTCTTTGCCGCTACCTCAGCTGACCCATAACTCATCAAGTGGCTTTGAAGTCGTTCTCAGGCAGCTGAATGCTTCCCGAAGTATCCGTTTGTGTTGGTCGTGTTTGTCTGGGGTTTTGAGCCGCTTGCCTTGGAAAAGATAACGCGGAAGCTGTTGCCGATTCCACCACCGCTACCGCTAGATCCTTGCTGCGCCAGCTCTGGGCCAGGGTCCCTGGGCTTGTATGCGCGGCTGCTGAAGAGTATACCATCGCTGCTGAATGGTCTGGAGGGGCTTAGAGGGGGAGATGCAGGTCTTGGTTCTTCTGGCTTGGGGGGACCGCCGTTGAAGAACGCCTTACCGGTCTCCTGGGGCGTCTGGGATTTAGAAGCCAAGACACCGTTGATGCTGGCCTGGGGAGACGCCGTGTCGGTCTTCTCCAGCTCGGAATGGAGATTGGCGAGTATTGACGCTGGCTTAGAGTCTGGTGACCCAGGCAGAATGTCGATAAATGCTGCGCTGGCACGCTTCTGGTCAGGCACAGGAATAGAGTCTACCGGCTTGCTGGTCTCAACAGTGGAACTATCAACGGCGCTTTGAGGAGTGGCAGTAGCGACCATCTGATCAAGGCTGTTGGTGGATGATCCGGAGCTGCTGGCCTGAGCTGGTGTTGTAGTTGAATCTGCTGGAACTGATGCCGTCTTTTCTGGCTCCGAAGACTCGGGTGCTTCGGTGGGCGTTTCCTCGGTATCAGGGAGCTTGGGCTCCTCTACTGTAGGATCGACATCCTCAGACTGTGCTACAGGGGCGTCAACAGCTTCCACTGCTTTGGCAGCATCTAGACCAGCATCTGAAGTTTCGGTCTCAGGTGCGCTGTTCGTACTGGCGGGAGTGTTGCGAATCGACGGTACTATTTCATCAAGGTTAGATTGGAAAGGCCATCTTGACGGTTTCGGTAACTTACCTGTCATTGCCCTGGGCTTGTATCGCTTGTACGGGCCCAAGCCTTGCTCGAGAAGCTTGATCTCTTCTTGGAGACTGTCCCTTTGTGACTGCCTATCACTGGGTTCGGCTGCCATTTCCTCCACTCTCTCATCACTCAGGCTACCAATCTTCTGTGGTGTAAGTAGACCAGGAAGGCCGCGGATGAGGCAACCCTGGACCGCAAAGTTGGTCACATTGTCCACAAAGGTGCGTCGAGATCTCTGTATGGGGTTAGTTGAGTTGGGATGATTGGGGGTGGGGTTTGTACCTCATAATGCGCCTGCATGATATCCAGAACCTTGTCCATTCCGCACTCGGCACTGTCGGACTCCAGGTCCAATGGGAGCGCATAGCCCTCGAGGTACGGCCTCAATAGCTCCTCAACCTTGTTGTGCATCTCATCCTCGGCGGTTTCGAAAAAGTCGTCCACGTATTCCGTCAGGATCATCTCGGTTGTTTGATTGGTGTGCAGGGGTCCTGCCACGTGTACAATGACTTGGTCAACAAATGCCTTGACAACTGTCGCCACCAGCTCGACGTGGTACTCGGCGATAGGCTTCCATGATGACGCCTGCTGTTTGAACAGTTGGACCATGAGCTCACTGTCAGGAATGCCGGAGAGCTTTCGGCCTTGGTTGACGGCCGCTTGCCTCTCGAGTTGAGCGCGAAGCTCCTCTCTCGTCATGACCTTCGCATCCGGGAAGTCGTAAGGGTATTGGATTAGGAACTCCTTGACATATTCAGGAATGTCGTCGCTGTGAGTACTGTCACCATCCGGGCCCATCACCTGTGTCGACCCTTTTGTGCGAAGGACATGATCCAAGGCTCGGCTAAAGTTGCGAAGCTGAGCACGTAGCTTGTGGTCGCCGTCGTTCAACCCCCCAAAGAATTCGTCGTTGTATCGTCCGTGAAGAGCATCCCTCAAGAGGCGCTGATAATCGGCAGCAACGCCCAACAAGAACGATCTCATATGTTCCGGGCTAGATCTGGATGTGCCAAGCTTCTCCAACTTCTCCCTTCGCACCTTGAGCTTCTCTTGGATGTCTGTGATGGCCTCAGGTAGAGATCTTCTCATTTGAGTGTATGAAAGATCCCTGAGCTTTTTCCGTAAACGAAGGATGCCGCGAGCTTCGGTGGGGATTTTCGCCCAAGCACCCTGCTGGAAAAATGACACCTCATCCTCGTCTCGTGACTCAAAGCTCGCTGTGATGCTGGATCCGTTGTGAAGAACGTGCCAGCCAAGCTTCGACTCGAAGGCGGCATCCTGACCTCTCGCAATTCCGAAGTATTTTCGCTCAAGGTCAGATCCGGCAGGAGCGAGGTCTGGTTTAGTGATGACTCCAAATGTTCTTTGTCCTTGGGGGTCAACGCGTTTGGCCATTTCGAGCGTAGCGCAGTTCGCGTCGCTGTCGTCAGCCGCTAGGACCACAACGATTAGGCTGTTTTGTTGACCCATGTATCTCTCGATAAGCTCATCAACCTTTTGCTCGCCGTCTGAGGAAATGCCAGGAAGATCCACCAGGCTCAGGGTATGTAGCTCAGGTCCTTGAATGTCGATACACAGCACATCTTGGGAAATTTCCGTTTCTGTCGCGCCGAGATCCATGCATTCTGTGGCGGCCTCGATGATGTCGAGCAGGTCATCCTCCTGGAACCCATCTCGTTTGAACGATTTGGGAGGTTTTGATTGATCTGCAAACTTGACATTCACATCGACTCGCGACTCGCTGGCTTTTCGGAGGTTCAACTCTGTTGCAAACCTTGTGGCGTGGTCCGGGAAGCGGATATGGGTAATTGCTTGTAGAACCGAAGACTTTCCAGCGGACTGTGCACCAACGACAACGATCTGCGGAACATTGACGATCTTGACCTGACAGGGGGTCAAGCTGTCACTTGCACCGAGCAGTGTCTCAGCCTCGGGGCGGCTCAGCTGGCCGAGGATCTTGGAGTTGACAGAAACGCTCATTTTAGAATTATGTTGACAAAATGGTCAATGAAGAAAACATTTTCCTGGAGCGTCGCCTTTTCATTTAAACATGGGAGCGCGGTGAGGCCCACTTCAACTTCTGAGCTGTCAAACTTGCCGCATGAATAAGGTAGCGGTGAAGTTCATGCGCGGGTGAGGCGCGTCTTGATTCGCTGCTAAACCCCTGCTCAGGCTGCTATGCCAACTGTCAGTGCCCACTCATGCAGAATGATACTTGTCGTGTTCCCTATCAATGTTACCTGCCTATCAAAAAAACTCTCTTTTCCCTGCCATCTGCTTTCTATTTTCCATCTGAATGTCACCAAAAGCTTTACCTCGTGATGATCTAGAGCAGTTCATAGCGTTGTTAGCCAAGCCTTGGTCATGTTTTGGGTGGATCTCTCGGCGCGCCCATTGAGCACAGATACTCGCTAAAGATACGCGAATGGACCTTTTGTTGAATATTTGCATGGATTCTCATGCCTGCTCGTCCTTTGAATGGTCCATTAACGTTGATAGCTTCATCCCGATCTTTTTCATTCATCTCGGCCACAGCCGACTCGGTGTTTCTTCGTTCCACTGCATCTCACTCACAAGCACATCATTGCCGCTAAGATAAACTTTTAGCCAAAAAATACAGGATTTAACTACATATCAATATTACCATCTATCTAAAAGAATTACACGCGAGTCGCGCGCTTGACTCTAAATCAGCTATCGCGGTGACAGTTGGTACAGTAGTTAAGCGTGACGTAACAGCTGTTGGAAAGACACGTTGTTCCACACTTACCAAGGCCACTGTTGTCCTTCGCGAACTGAACACTATCAAAATAGTGAGCACGTAGTCACTCATAAAATTGGAAAGATCCAACTAACGCGTCCTTAATACCCTTGCCCTTCATTCCAATACCGTAGTCATCACAGGTGTATTGAACTGTGCAGCCAGCCTAGCTGAAGCTAGCAACCATGATTATGCCCGACTGCATGCAGGCATAACGGGATATATAATCAGTGTAGACTGCATCATCCTCAAAGCTATTCAAGGCGCGGTCGCAAGCATCATCGATACTACCGCATTGGCTCGAACTCTTGATGTTGGAATCAGTCTGCGTAGGCAGTGGGGTCTCAAGAGTTACAGGGTCTCTGATACCATCGTTGTAAGTATACTTTCCTCCGGGGTAGTTTACAACCCGGATAGTACGGTCGGGGTAGTTCAAGACAGTACTGTCATTGGTCTTGGTGATGGGCTCGGGCTCGGGCTTCTCAGTGGGCGCAGGGGTTTCGTCGGTAAGGAAGGCAGTGGGGAAGGTGGTGTGATCGGCGCAGGAAGATGAGATGAGAGAGGTGGAGGGTTAGTAACTCTTGCCGCTGACTGTGGTCTCACAAGCGCAGTAGGGTTCAATGCCGGGGTTGACGTGGATGATGCAGGGATACCCGCGCTCAGGTTCTTGGGAAGTGGTGGTGGAGGCAGCAGTGGTAGTCTGTAGAGTAGTCTCGGTGGACAAAGGTCCGGCTGTGGTGGTTTGCTCAGTAGACTCGACAGGTTCAGTGGTAGTCTCAGGGTCGGTGCTATTTGCAGTAGTGTTCTGCAGCAGTAGTCTTGTCAGTTGTGGTCTCGACTGCACTGGATTCCTCAGTCTTGGCAGTCTCAGTGCTCGACTTCTCGGTCGAGATAGGTGAGTCGGTAGAAGTCTCAGTGGTAGTGACTCCCGTGTAAGAATTAGCATTAACATAAATCACGATGGTTTAAATACCCATCGAAGCGGATCCTCCGGTGGTCTGGGTGGTGGCCTCAGTGGTTTGAGTGGTTGTCTCAGCAATGGTCTCGGTAGTGGTCACTCCCGGGGCTGGACTTGCATAAACGTCAATGACGATAGTCTCAATCCCCATCGATATGGCACCGCCAGTGGTCTGAGTGGTGGCTTCAGTTGAGGTCGTGGCAGTAACTGGAGCGGCATCTACGTCGATAACGATGGTCTCAATACACTGAGATCTCTGGAGCCTCTGTGTCTGTTGCAGCTTCGGCCGTGGAAACGGGAGAGGTCTCGGCGTCAATTGTCTTGGCCTCGGTCTTGGTCTCTTCCTCAGCAGTACTATCCTCGTCCTCGTGCTCGTCTTCATCTTGGGCGTCCTCGGGGTCATGAGGTGTCTGAGTTCCCACGGGAGTAGGAACGCCACCATTGATGATGGCAGCGCTAGGAGCAGGAGTGATACTGGGCAGAGGAGGAAGGACATAGCTACCAGGAGCCGGACCAATTCCCCAGAGAACAATACCACCGGGGCCATTGTTGCTAGCATTCTCACAGAAGATCAAAGGCGATGGGCTGAAGAGAATAGGAACAATAACGTTGTTGCCGTTGCGGTCAGTGGTGGTGTGTAGACTGTTGTCAGTCACGCCCTCGATGGTCTGTTGGGCCTTAGCAGTGATAGCAGCAGGAGTAACAGTCACGTGAGCCTCGTCCTTCTTGGTAGTCTGTGCAGAGCTGTCTCCATATTCAGTTTTGGGATCGTCGTCGTCGTCGTCTTTCTGAGTCTCAGGGTTCTTGTCAGTCTCCTTAGTGCTAGGCTTAGGCTCGTCAGGCTTGTCTGTCGTGGTGGGTTTGTTCTCCTCGCGGTTCCCCTGAGTAGTCGTCTCTGCTGCAGGAGGAAGGTTTGTGATAGTGTCCTCTGGCGCAGGAGGCTGCTCAGCGGTAGTGGTCTCCTCAACAGGTGCTTGCTGGGTGGTGATTTCCCGGGCAGGTGGCTGTGCCGTAATGGACTCCTCGACCACAGGCGGCTAGGTAGTCTTTCCAGGTACAGGCACAATCTCATCAGTAGTAGTATCAATCATAGGGACCTACTGAGTGGTAGTCTCGGGAAGCTGCTGCTGGGTGGTAGTCTCTGCAACTAGAGCCTGCTCGGTAGTGGAAGGCTCCTATACAGGAGGTTGTTGGCTAGTGCAGCTTTATAATTGCAAGGGAGTGATATTAATGCAATAAAGAATACTTCTTAAGTTTGAAGCACTAAAAAAGGCATGTTCTAGCAGTGAGTTTAAATATAAACAAGATCGTTATTTATGTACCTCTCAAGTACCTCTGAGCTTGCTACATTTGCTACCTACTCTATAGTAGCATTAATCTCCTTGGCAACGCGAGCAAGCGCATCAAAGTCTAGCTCCCCAACCTTATCAGGCAGAACAAGACCCTCAAATGGCTTGCCAGAATCCTGAATCAAGGTCTCGATTCCTCGACCATTTGCAACTGAAAAGAACTTAACAAAGGGTGATGCAAAGTCCAACTTGAAGCCTTGACCGGCCGAGATAACCACCGTCTCACCGTCGTGAAGCTCATTCACGCCCGATGAGCCTTGTAGCTCGACTCTCAGCTTGCCCTCAATGATGAAAAGACAGTGGTCCACGGTCCCGAACTTAACGTATGATTCGAAAATTGACATTTTGTAGGTGCTTGATGATTCGATGCTTGAAATAGCGAATCTCCCTCCGTTTTGGCTGGCGAGAATGAATGGGCGAGACATGACGCCACCGGACATCCACCGCGGTCCAGTGTTTCCCCGGAGAAAGTATGGTTGAAGGGGTTCACCCAGCTTATTCTCCGTTTCAAGCCAGTCGCCGAGCTCAGGGGGCTGATAGTTGTGATGAGGCATAATATAGTGTACATCGAACTTATCCTTAGCAGCCAACATCATAGCAATCATTTTCTCTTCGTCTCTTTTCGAATTTTCTGGGAGTATCAGGCCATCGAATTCCATGGCCGAGAAGCGGAAGAAGTCAACCCAGTCTCCTGGTGCAACAAGACAGAACGACTCGGTGTGAGGCCCAATCCACTGGGGATTATGGATGACTTTCTAAAACGAGTCTAAGTCTCACACTCTAACACTGCTTTAGGGGCTGTTATTCACTCACCGGCGGCGCGTAGGCAAAATCGCCTGGAGCTAGAATGCGGCACTTGTCACCGACCCACAGCTTCACATAGCCCTTGATCACCATGAATATATCATGGGCTTCCTCGTGCCAATGGAAGCCTGGTGCATCAGCCAGAACTGAAGCGCCAGCCATAACAGCGAGGCCGCCATTAGTCTGCTTTGAAGAGGCAAGAATACGGAAGACGCCGTTCCAACCTGGCAAGGTGATCTTTTCACCCGCTAGCTGAGGGAGGACGTAGCTCGTTCGGGAGTCAGGCGGGGTGTTGATAACCGGGATAGACATTTTGCCGAGCCGGTTTAGAACTTGGAATAGTTTGGGTTGTAGTTTGATTTAATGATTGAAAGTAGTACCTGTGAAGACTTGAAAGATAACGATGATACTTACGAAAGGAGATGCTCATATATACTACATGGTTCATCAATAAAGACAGGTTTCCTCGGACTACACCTTACCCCGAATCATTACATCGCTGATTTCTAGTTTGCCGTACATAGACGTTCCCGCTCTGATCATCTGATGCAGGCCCGAGGAGTGAAGCGACTGACAGAACGGTTAGAGACCCCGGCAAATACTTCCGATAGTCTAAGCCAGTTCAGTTTAATGATGCGATCATAGCTTTCACCTGCTCCAATGCCCGGCTTTGTGCGTCAATTCTCATCTCATCAAGTCGATCTGGAAAACAGCTGCAAAGACCAGCATGTAATTCCGATAGTCCAAATTAAAAGAGCCTAACCTAAAGCGATTCCGTCGCCCGGGTTTTGCTCTAATCTCCGAATGCAACGTCTATTCCGATAGTCTAACTTAAAAGAGTATGATCTACCGTGGTTCCGTTCTGATTGGAGAACAGGCCAGATGGGTTCTCGGAAACTTGCAAAAGCCGGAGCCCCACTCTACGCTGATACCGGATATGGGTCTTTAGAAACAGAGGAGAGGATATAACCTAGAGCCTCGGAGTATATTTCTGCTTAATACCTATAAGCTGTTCTCTGAGTTGTATATGCTAAGTCGGTTAATTTATTCCAAACTCGAATCCTCTGTGTTGTGTTGAAAATGAGTGCTCTAAACTACTTCTCAGCGGTTTATACAACAGTTGACGGGGAGGATATCACTGCCCTCATCTACCTCCCAGACTCGGCTACCCTCAAGTCCCAGCCATGTCCAGTTAGTATGTAATTCCAACAGCTATCATTACCCTCTCTTGATGCTTTCACATATGATGATACGATCTAAGAACATGTTTCAAAGCACGATCGCTCGTTTTATAAGATGCAGAAATGTCTAACGTGGTACAGTCATCAATATCCACGGCGGCGCCTGGATAGTGGGCTCAGCCCGTATGGTCAACCAGGACCAGATTGAACACTGCTTAGGGCGCGGATGGATCATGGTCGTCCCAAACCATCGCCTCTGTCCTGGCGTTGACCTTCTCGAAGGCCCCATCACTGATTGCCGAGACCTTCTATCGTGGATCTACGATAAGGGTCTTGAGAAAGAGATCGCCAAGAACAGCCCGCCGAATACTAAGATTAGAATTGACTACGATCATGTCTTTGCGTCTGGCACATCTTCTGGAGGCCATCTCAGCTTATGCCTTGTGAGTATAATTGAGGCACATTGATGTCTGCTATGCATCATGCCAATGACTGTCTTGCTTACACAAGTTACAGGGCTTCGACGTTCCACGTCCCCCAGCGGCGATCTTCGATATTTACGGCCCTTGCCACTTCCGACATCCATTCTGGAAGTCCAAGCTTGATCATATAGCTTCCATGATCCCCAAAGGCTTAACCCCCGTGTTTATGAACCAAGTATATCAGCAACGACCGATTCCCACAGAGGCCAGCTTTTCCCTTGAGGGCCAAGCGAAGGCTGGACCGGACTTCAACGACCCTCGGCAGGCCCTCCGCTTTTCGAGTCTTGCTGATGGCAGACTTTTTGAGGTGGTTTTTCCTTCGGGCGACTGGAAAAAGGTCGATCCCCTACTAAACATCAGCGAATCATTCCCTCCTACATTTATTGTGCATGGCGAAGCAGATACAATGGTGCCTCTTCATCTAACCCTCGAGCTGTACTCGGCGCTCCAGAGGTCGGGGGTAGAGTGCGGACTGCGTGCAATACCTGGTGAAGAACACACATTTGCTACCAAGATGAAGAAAGGGTCGCAAACATGGAACTTGCACCTGGAAGGATATGGATTCCTAGAGACTATACTTCACAGAAAATAAACGAGATGCCGTTAGTCTCGTATTTCACTAACCGGGTCTCCAGTGTTAAATAACTTCCATTTATACAATTGTAATATAGATGAAAATAATATATCTGCTTTAATTTAAGAATAAGTATGTAGTGTAGAATTCTTCACCGTTCTTATTACGTTTAGTACACGTAACAACGAATATTTAATAATCTAGCATGAAAATATTAGGCAGGATATTTTATAGTATTTATAAAGCTCCTGACGACTCCTAAAATATTAAGGTAAAGATGACCCTTAAGAAACAAACTCGTGTGATATTGGCTATGAAGAGGCTGGGGTGAGTCTAATCAGCTGTGACATAATGCCTTCTCTTACAAGCATCAAATCAGGCCTCTATGTTGCCCTGTCCCTTATGTCATTGTCATGGCGACGACGGTGCCGCTTTGACACGCAGTCAGAGCACACATACCATTCATGAACCATCTGGCATCTGCAGAGAGATGGATCCGTCGCAACTCCCGGCGACGTGCCCCGGGAGTCACTAGCGGCACTAGAGCTGCCACCCCGATTCCTCGGACGTGCTTCAAATCCCCACTTCCTTTACTGTGTCGGACTTAGCGTATCCCCGATCCCTGCAAGAGACAGCCTTCCGATCAGATGCAATCCATGAGGGGCTTCCGAGGAGACTACTGCAGAATAGGAGGATCCTGTATTCAAGAGTTTGTTATGGTGGAGAGCAGTCCCAACGGCAAGTGGCGTTTTCGGCCATATCGCATCGTTCCGACTCAATTATTCTTTTACTTAAGATACCGTTTCCTTAAACAAGAATATCTTCTTTATCTTCACCTCAGAAGACCTTGAACCTCTCTTCAAAACTACAAAACTTATTAAAGTTACAGCTCATCATGGCATCCTGGAAGCGTACGTTTACTACCCATCATCCCGGTCGGACTTCTCTAACCCAACACTCAGGACTAGCGAGATTCGTCCCGAAGGAATTTCCCTCCAAAATACTGATCGGAGAGCCTGAAAATCATGCTGTTGACGTCGGACTTGCGCTGTATAAAGGCGAAACCGTCAAGGCGAGAGTCTTCAGCGGTAGTTCAGTGCTCGAACCGGGTGCACCATCCGGAGAGGTCGTCGAAATCGATCGTGTGCTATCGCCCCTGACAAAGGCTGAAGTGGGAACCATTAGATGTATTGGGCTGAATGTATGGCTCAACAACGCTAGAGCCCTTGCTCGAAAACAGAAGTTTGATCAGTAAAGCTGACGAAAAGCCTAGTACAAGGAACACGCAGCTGAAGCTGACGTGGAACCCCCGACTCTGCCGACTGTCTTCTTGTAACTAGCACCCTCATGATCGACTTTGCTATTTATCACTAACCTTTCCAAAGAAAACCAGACATGTCCCTCGCCGACCCCTATCCCGCGCGCACCATTCTCCCCAAGATTACTCAAGTGGATGACTGCGGCGACTATGAAGCCGAGCTCACCATCGTCATCGGTAAAGAGTGCAAGAACGTATCTGAAGCCGATGCTTACGATTACGTGCTAGGCTATACGGCGGCCAACGATGTAAGTTCCAGGACGAGTCAGTTTAATCAGAGCCAGTGGTGTTTCAGTAAAGGATTTGATAGCTCTTGTCCTATTGGTATGTTTTCCTCATAACCTCCAGAGTGTCCTGGTATTAACGGAGAGGTAAAAGGGCCGGTAGTTGTGTCCAAATCACTCATCCCGGACCCTCATAAACTCAACGTCCGGGGTTTGAAGAATGGCCAAGTGATGCAAGAATGCAGCACGGGAGATTTGATCTTTAGCGTGCCAAAGATAGTAAGCTTTCTGAGCCAGGGCACGACGATGAAGCCGGGCACTATTATCATCACTGGAACGCCGGCGGGAGTGGGTATGATACGAAAACCGCAGGTGACGATTAAGGAGGAGGATGTTTTCTTGGTTGAGATCTCGCCGTATATCGGGACCTTGGTTAATGTTTTCAAGAATGAGGAATAAGATAGATAAAGAATCTCATGATAGTTTCTTCCCTCTTTGCCCGGGTTGGTATTCTTTAGGATCGAATATACATACACCTTTGCTTTCCAGCATTAGGTTAAGGGTAGGATTCGTCCTCTCTCCGTGACCGCCGGCTTTGTCCTGTCGCTCTTCTCTCTTTTGTGACTCTTTCTGGGTGCTAACCTCTCCTCTCGTCTCAATATAGTTGCAAAGAGCACATTTAAACACATATAGGTATGACGTACGTGTACCGACTCAGACCCGAAATTCGAATATTATAATAATCATATGAGTTGAAGCATAGAGAGAGACTGTTGGCAAAAGGTTCATCTATAAGAAGCCGATATCTTAAGTTGTCGAACTCATGGTGGCTACTTGATGAAAAGACCTATAATGCTCTCGCAAAATCGATGCTACCATTTGAGCCGCCGGCCAGTCGAAACTATCAAGAGTGTTTGTAGACTCATGAAGCAGCCTCCTACCTGCTCCCCTATCCCACAGGCACCCTACACCACTAAGATACAGACGTCTGTCCTCTTTATTATTGATCCATTCTTTCATGTGATCCTTTCCTTCATCCAATCGTACAGTCAATAATAGATCCATGTCATCCACTTCTGGCCTATTCCCGAGCTCAATCCAGGCCCATATCAGCAACGTCGCCACCAAGAATCCCATCGTCTCATGCTGCGCTCCAGTCTTACTTCTTCGAATCATGGACCAGGCGTTACAAGCGTGCATAAGGGCTGTCCGCGCTTCGCTCTTGCTTTGGATCCATGTACGCAACTTGGCGTGAACACTGGCCCTTTGGGTGGAATCTACACGCCAGCCCGAAAATGCGTAAAGGTCTTGAACTGGTGAATAGATAAACATTGATAGTAATTGGGAGAGACTCTCGACAGCACCAGAGAGCCTCGAAGGCGGCAGTGTCTTGGTATGATCCTGGAGGATGCCCAGGTAGATCGGTGCACGATTGAGCCTTTCGGCATGGTATTTGACACCAACAATCAATAGCAATGTGCTGAAAGGATCTGAAGTGTCAATCGTTTCAGTGCGATAAAACTCGGAGAGGACGGTTCCAAAAGGCACAGGGTTGTAGAATGCTAGGGCGAAGATGTCAGCTACTTTGTACATGTGACTTATTCTTGATAGGTAAGCTCACGCATACCTTGATGTTTCTTCCATGTTTCCTGACATGAGGCCTCCCGAAGCTTGAGATGGAAAGGTACTGGTAACTGTAGGCAGTCTATGGTTACTATCCCTAGGCCTGACCAAAAGCAGCTGTATTCACAATCGAGAATCTAATGTATTATTAGCTTTCTCCTCCCATCACATAGTGAATTTATAGATAAACTGACCCAAATTGAGTAGAACAGGCGGCGAAGACTTTCATTCTCAATCCAATCGGCCCAATTGTCTTGCCCCGACTTCCCATTATCGCGAGGTAGACCGAAGGCATCAAAATTGGTGTAACACGCCATCTTTCGACATAGAGTCTCGAGGAGTGCCCTCGTAATAGGTACAGCCTCGATGCGTGTGTTGTCTGGACCAAACATCATGCCAAGTTGATTAAGAAGAACAGCCTGTATGAAGGAAATATCGGGCTGCGAACTTCGGACCCGTTCGGACTAGTAATAGCGTTAAGATACCGAAATCTTGTGCTTAATTGATAGTCATACCTGGACATGTATAGCTCGCCGTAGGAGCTCGAGTAGGTTGAAGGATGTCATTCTCGAATTTGTTGCCCGGGAGAATATACTACCAATTGCAGCAACGCCAAGAGACAAAATCCATTGGTCTTTTGTCGGGGCAAAGGATGGTTTGTGAAGGAATGGGAGAAGCGAATGAAATTCTTCGAAATATACCTGTATGAAGGTATTGATATGAGTAATTGGTGGAAAGTCGCTGGAGGTGAAAGTAGACCAATACTCGTCATCTCGATTGTAACGTGCAAAATGCTTTGTCATTTCTTGATACACGTCATCTGTCAAACGCGGCACATGGCAATAATCCTCTGCGCGCCAGGCATCAGAATCTTGGTCAATGCAGTGATTTATTGCTGAAACGCTCCCATCGCTTGACCTTTCGTTCAAGGAATGAGGAGATCTGAGGGCTTGAGTAAAGCTTGCTGTTGGAGTCTCTGATTCACGCCTATCAACTTCAGGTTCGCTTGGAGCTGGCGGTGGCGTATTCTGTGTCGCAGCGGTAAGCTGGGGAATCGCTGTCTGCGGCCGTGAAGATTGCGTTGTCGAAGACGATGACAAACTAGGCATTTCTCCCAAGGATAGAAAGCTTTCTAAACTCCAAAATGCTCCTACGTCGCTTGAACCAGGGCATTCAAAGCCCCCATAGACCTCGAAAGCGGACCCAATATTTGGATCTGGGGCAAAGGACGGGTGAGATGACAGCCCGGTGATTGATTCGAAGCCACTTGGCGGCCAGTATGAGAGTGAAGTAATATCGGGTTCTGTCGAGTTCTCTAATTGTTGAGTGGATCCCGGCTGATCACCTAATCCTGTATAGGTTGTCTCATCTTGCAGATCTTGATCATGACTGGCGACAGACCTTTGCGTTTTCTGAGAAGCGCGTCGGTTTCTTGACGGTGGATATGAGCATTCAAGTTGCTTCGTGGTACATCTACCACAGGGGAGCTGGCCATCACAACGTTGTTTCGACTTTGCGCACTTCAAGCAGGCCTGAGCGACGTACGGTGTTCTGTGCTGCTTCGCTGGTGGTGTCTCCCTCGGCTCATGGATCTGTATGTGCCGAACGAGGATGTCTCTAGGGATACATGTCAGTCTAGGGTATTGCCAATAGACGGTTCGCTATTTGGTCGCACTTCCGAGAGAATGTGGCGGTGCATTCATGGCAGGAGAAAGGCCGCCGATCTATGTGTCCCTTCCTATGGCGCTGAAGATGCTCACTCCGGACGAAGACGGCCCAACAGTCGGGACAGACTAGAGTCATGCCGGTATCCCCGCGTCGGAATTCAGATGCAAGTGTGTAGTAGAGTCCAAGAATCGGAATATCAGCAGATAGGAGCGATAATAATGCAGGGAGAAGTTGCTTTGGTATAGGGCGGTCTATCCCGGAATATTGATCAACCCCGCATTTTAGCCCCAAGATTCGGGACGGACTACTCTGTCTCCCCGAAGGCTACACTTAATTCTATAATTTCACAAACCATGGCCTGTTCAGAATATGCATGCATGCATGCATTAATAAATACTACATAACTGAGGTTTATTATTTATTGAGCTATAAACAATTCAGCAGATCTACTTTATTTCCCGTACTTAATAAACAAGCAAGCAGAGGAAGTTAGCTAGGAACTCAAATCCAACTCGTTATTATGGCTAGACGTATGGTAGTGTGGATTGGTAGTGTGGACCAGCGAACTCCACCCCCGCAATTCCGAAACTACATCAGCTTGGTCGGAAGTAAGGAATGCCATGGTCTAGCTACCATCCGCCAAGCTAAGATCTAGACCGACCAGAACACAGATAAATACGTAGACTTGCTTAAGATCAGTAGAATAAAACAGTTAAGCATGTAACTCTAGCAAGGATATCGCGAGCTAATTCCTAACATGCAGCTCATTCTGAAGCTTAACTATATCCTCGAGGCCGGCATCCTCGGAAGATTCAGTTTGCCGTCTGCCGGTGCCGAAATGCCCAGCCCTGTTAATTCCCAGATGTGCATAATGCATCTTCCGCGGATGAGACGGGAGATCTTGAACTACGAAATAAGAGATTGTGGGGAAGCTAGGATGATCATTCTGCAATATAACTTATAAATGCCCCAATCAGGATCTCTTGATTGGAGCATGAAAAACAACTTCTCAAGAGTGTTAAATCTTGACTTTACACCCCTTATTATCTCAACACAACCCAATCCATTATTCCATAACGTGCAGCACCTACAATGCATATCCTTGGTCTTTGCAATGGCTCTCTTCATGGGAACTCTGAAGTCTTACTCAAAGCAGCCCTGAAAGCAGCTACAGCCACCGACTCGTCAATCACTGTGTCTTGGATTCATGTACCGGCCGTTGTACTACCGAGACAACACCTACCCTTCAGAGATGATGCCTCTATGATACCGTATCGTGACGACGGAAAAGAATACCAATCCAGACAGAGAGAGCCTGACGACCGCGAGGCTGTGTTTGAAGCTATTATGGATGCCGACGCTATTATTATTGCCAGCCCGGTATACAGCCATCAGCCCGCCGGAACCCTGAAAGCTCTTGCCGATGCCATCCTTGGACCTTACGCTGATGTGTCCATGGCCTATGACGTCAAACGTCGGCAGGAAGAGGGCGATGAGTCTGTCAAAGACGTCAAAGTCGATCCACGAGACTTCAAGCCTCGTGTGTCTGGGTTTATTGCTGTTTCTGGGTCTAACCCTACATTCCCGGAGCAGTGGACAATGGCTCTACCGACATTGCAGACATGTATATACCCCATTCACTCCCGTGTGGTTGACCAGGTTGTATTATCTGGGTACGCAAGCCCAGGATCTGTATTGGCAGATTCTGGTGCTGCACTCGAACGTGCTGAGCTGCTGGGTCGTCGGGTGGCTAGTCAGATGGGAAAGCCATACGATGAGGCGCAGTATCTAGGGCCCGAGGAGAACGGCAGTTGCCCTTACTGCCATCTGCTCAAGATTGAGTTTCGGGAAGGAAACAAGGTTGTTTGCATCACATGCGGCGCAAATGGCCATCTGGAACTGGGATCTGGGGGTAATGTTCGACCGAAATGGGAGGAGGACTCAACTGTTAGTTGTCTGACACTCAAAGGAAAGATACAGCACAGATATGATATCCGAGATAAAATGGCCTTAGAGCAACCAAAGCTCGTGTCTGTTTATTCTGCTTTTGCTAAGTGGAAGAGTTTGGAGTTCCCTCTGGCCCCTCTGCCTAGCTTACAGGAGAAGATCTCAGGCCATCTATAAGTTCTTTGGGGAAAAGTTAAAAGATTGCTCAGCGCCTAAGTCTGGTTACTTTAACATGTCTGTGATTACAAACTCCGCATCTGGACCTTATGCCCTAGCCTGCCAAGGTTTATTTAATTGTAAAGATTGTAAAGCGCAGGGTAACTTAAAACAAAGCTAATATTAATTTATTTCAAGGCTTAAGTATTTTTATTAATAAGTAGCTTAATAGGTATCTACTATAGTTTACTATAAGAATATAAGAGTATAGACCTTAAGCTTATATTAAGAGTTATAGCTTATAGGCATAAGGTAAGATAGAAGTACAGAAGATAAATACAGATAGGCTTAAGGATTAAAATTACTCTTATATAGAAGGTTTAAATATCTTATCTTTAGTAGTAGTATTAGGACTAGTATCCTAGCTCTTAAATAGTATGCTATTACTTAGCTATATAGTAGTTATTTAGTACTATAAAAGTATTATTATATATTAAATAATAAATTATAGATATCCTATCTTTAGATATATTACTAGTAAACCCTAAATAGCTTTCTATAAATTCCCTTGTTATTTAATTAACAGCTATTAAGTCCTATTATACTATTATTTAGGTATTATAAACAATAAGTAGCTAATATTACATACTATTAAGAATCTTAGATTACAGTTTACTTTAGGTATTACTAGTACTTTGTTTTTAGTATTAGCTATATTACTATAATAGTAGTACTAGTATAGTCTACTAGCACTTATTTATAATATAGTATTATAAATATAGTAAGTTAAAGCAAAGGATCTGTAAAAAGTAAGTAACTAAATAGACTGTTATCTTAAGAAGGTAATTAATAATATTATTAAAATATTATAACTATAAGTTTATAATTACATAACTTACGTAAACCTAATTATTTACAAGCCAGCGTTAATTAACGTTAATCTCTTAGAACATTTACCTTACCTTATTTTATCTTTTAGTGCCTAAGGCTAGGATCTACAGCCTAATTTAGTATATTAGTTAAGTACTAAATTAGGCTTAGAAAATACAGTTACTTTAAAGCTACCTCTATCCTATTAGAGAAATAGAGAAGCTGTAATATTAGCTCTAGTAGGTCTTATCTTAGTTATTATTACATTTTCTTAAGGTCTACATAGCAGTCTAAAGTAGTGTTAGTTAGTTATTACTAGTGCTAAGGAAGTATAACTAACACTTAAGCAATTAGTAGTATCTACGAAAACGGGAACTATTAAACGGACTTAATAGCAGCAAGACTGCCAAGCAGCTGGAAGTAGTTTGTTTAGCAATAAAGCCTGGCCCGGATTGACTTAATATAACTAAAGGTAGAGTAATATTAATAAACTGTATTTTATATAAAGCAGTTAATTATAAGCTTTAGAAGGAAAAGAAATTATTTAAAGAAGAATGCGCTCTAATATTACTAAGTATTTATAAATCTAATAAATTACAAAAAGACAAGAGATATTTATTATATCCTTAAAAACTTAAGCTGTAATTACCTACTAGAGGCTAGGATATTCTACTCTTTATAATAAGAGGTTAAAATAATTAGAATATAATTAGTTAATTCTACTTTCCAATAGGTATAGGTTAATAATACTACTATTAACTAAAATAATATTTAGCTAGCTATATTTAGAGCTTAAATAACTAGCTAATTAAGCCTAGTAAAGAGAAGAAGTAATTTAAAAGGATTATCCCTAGCTAAATTCTATTTAATATTTAACTCTTAGCTTACTAGTAAGGAGGCTATATAATTCCTATCTAAGTGCCCTATATTAAGAAATAAACTAAGGGTAACTTTAGCTTCCTTTAAAAGTAATACTATAGCTCCTAAACTAGTTAGTTAATAAATTAAAAAGATAAAGCTAAATAAAATATTATAAGTAACCTATAGCTACTTAGAAAAGATATTCTATAGTATATTATACTTTAGTTAATATATACCTAGCTTTATAGTAAAGTATATAAACTATAAATAAAAGTACTTAGTAGTATAGATTTAACTAAGATATTCTTTCTAAGAGATAGTACTTATAGCTTATATAACTAGCTACTAGTACTATTTCTCCTAAAGACTAGCTATAGATTAATACTTAATATATCCTATAATATAGATATATTAGAAAGACTAGCTAGTTTAAATACTACAAAGAAAAGCTAAGCTTTATAGCTTCTTTAAAATAGGCTTAGAAAGAAGTATACTAAGGATTAAATAATAACTAACTATTAATATAAATATTTATAGGGTTATTAAAACCTTATTAATAAAAAATAATTAATTAATTCTTATTTAACTTTACCTATACTTATTATTAACTATAATTAAAATCTATACTTAGTATTTTCTTCCTAGGTTTAGTTACATTTTTACTTTAGTACTAAGAGTACTACGTTTAAGTAGATCTAACTGCTTTATATATAGAAAGACTTAACCTTACTAAATTTATCTAATAAAAGTAGAAATAAATAATCTTACTAATTAAAGTCTCTATAGTATTATATCTTGCTTACTATAGCTTATAGTAGTAAAGCTTACTTAATTTTTATACTATTATTACTATAAGCTATAATTATTATTATAATTAAAAGCAAGCTTTATTTAATCTATATATAGCTATTAGTTTAATATATATTAGGTAGAACTATTGCTAATAATATTAAAATTTATATACTATAAGGATACTATAATATTATATAAGTCTTAACTTAGTTCCTTAATCTTAGGCTTTAACTAGTATCTTAGTTAAATAATTACTATTATATATATACTTTACTAAATACTTTATATAATCTAAGACTTAGTTATTTATAGTAATTAGTTATAACTTTAAGATTAAATATATAAATTAGTATTACTAAATAGAACTAATTTATATAGGGTTAAACTGCTAATTAACTAAAGCAGTTACTTAGGTTAGTATTAGCTAGCTAAAGGTATTATTTATAATACCTAGAATTTACAAGGTAATATTAACTTTTTTTTAGTAAATCTAATCTTACTAAAATAATACTATATCTTAGTACCTAGTAATAAAGTATTTTACTACTAAGGTTAAGAAGTACCTTATATTAACTACTAGCTTTTATTTATACTACCTTTAGAAGTATTTATAAAGGTTATTTAGCTTAATTTAGCTGTTAAAAACCTTAGATTATAAGTATAGTATTTAGTAAGCTACCTATATAAGATATTAAGCTTACCTATACTAATCTATCTTAGCTACTTTTTAGCTATTTAGTAAGAAGTATTATATTTCTAATTCTATTATAAGTAAAGAAAATATATTTTAGAAATTAGTTAACTATTATATATATACTACTATTAATTATAAGAGTATTAAAAAGTCCTAAGTTTCTATACTAACTTATTAGTTTTATTTAGTAATACTATAATCTTAATATAACTTTTCTTAATTCTTTTAATATAATTAAGTAGGATATTATATATTAAGATAGTATTAATAAATTTTTAAATACTTAGTTAAAATATAATAAATAAGGTTTCTTAGCTACTATAATAATTATAGTACTTATCTTACTATTAATCTTAGTTTAGAGGCTACTTACTATAAATATCCTTAAATTTTATCTTATAAATAAGTACTTAGTTATTACCTTTACTATTAAATTAACTTTTACCTTTTTAGTTTATTAAAAACTAAGCTTTAAAAAGCTTATAAAGAACTTATTATAGTCTTATAGTAGGTAATTACTAATACCTAAGCTTACTTACTATAACTACCTTAAATCCTTTCTTTATTAATTAGTATTTATTTTATCTTAGATAGTAATTATATTATTAGCTATTAAGTTTAACTATTTCTTTATTAATTCTCTTTCTTAACCTTTTTAAAGCTACTTTACTAAGCTTACTATATAGTATATTTACTTTCCCTTTACTATCCCTTTAGTTAAATTTATATAGTAAAGTATATTAGTAATTATATATTAAAAGATACTTTTAAAAGAAAAAAGTAGAATTCTTCTTTATAATAGAAAGTTTACCTTTTACTTACTTATTTAACTTTTTCTAGGGCTTTTATAAGGTCTATTAATTATCTTATATACCTTTATATTTACTATTCTTTATAAAACTTCTATTTAATTAGCCTTAAAAAGGGTTATTATTATAGTCTTTATAGTATTTCTGTTATATATACTAAGTCTTTAGTATATAAGTATATATTAAGAATCTAGCTTCTTTAACTTCCAAGTTAACCCCTTAGGCAGGTTAAATCGCAGGCTTAATTCAATTAGTGTTGCCTATAGCTACTAAACTCTAACTATTGCTAACATATTTACGCGTACAAAAGGCTGCTATACCTTACGCAGTAGCCTTACCTCCCTTTATTCCTTCTATAACTACCCCAGTCTATACGCATAGTAAGTTAATAAACCCCTATTAATCTACATTACTAACCTGTTTTATAGACATAGAAATCCTAGCTAAGTATTACAGTATTATACCTATAGAGAACTACTACTGCAATAATAATATATACCTAGAAACTATAGAGATTAAAGTAGCCCTAGGGTTACTTAACTAGGAATCTAATATATTATAGGCTACTAAGGACTTAGTCCTAAAACCTAATCTTAACCCTATTATATAAAGGGTTAATCTAGCTACCTTTAGCTATAAGCTTCTTTAGTTAATCTAGCAAGATATAGATATAAACTATATCTTATTCTTAATTACTAAATTAGCAATATTAGAAAAGCTAGCTAGGAAGCTAGCTATAGAAAAAGACCTTAATAAGGATAAAAGGAAGTTTCTTAAGATAATTAATCTGCACTGCTGGACTAACTACAATCTGTAGTTCTATAAGTTAAAAGAGTAGGTAAGGATAATAGTTAACTATATAAACAGGCTATAATAAAATTAGTATATAGCGTTCTAGGGAAGACTAGCGTTCTTAGGGACTAAAAATTTAGGTATTTAAGGTTTCTAGAAAGGAAATATATGCCTATTATGTACTGTGTTAGTAAAAAGTTAAAGTTAAGCTTGCCTTAGCTATAGTCTTAATTAATCTAGCTACAAGCCCGAAGTTACATAACCTTCTTAGCCTTAACTATAGCTACAGCTAGCTTAAAGCAACGCAGTGTTTTAATAATAATATAAGTATATATAAAAACTAGTATTTAAAGTTAACGTAGTTGATAAGCAAGTTGGCCAGACAAGCAAGTTGGCCAGCATACTGTGCAGCTAATAATAGCTTACCCTATATCATTCTAAAGCTTAAATAAATTAGCTAAAAATTAAATAAAAGGTTTTC
>JAHKNZ010000097.1:0-28825 GCA_019054715.1 Fusarium sp. S19/10
CGGCGTCTCCCTGCATTTATCTGTTCCGCTGCCACCCCAAGCATTTGATACAACGAGCTCCTTTCCCTCCCGTCTTCAATTTGTATAAAAGGTCCATTTTCACCTCCTCTCATAGTGAATTTGATACTAGCCTTCTCTTTGATAAAATGTTGAACGTGTCTAAAGGGAAAATCCCAAACGCATGTTAGGTGCCGCGATTGGACTCGTAAAATTCGGTTACAAGTCACCACCAAAAACATGTCACCTGGCAGTTCGATTTCACCAATGTACTGTTCATCAAGGTACTTGCCGTTGTCGACTTGCTTGAGCCACCATTTCCCCGTCATCCTGCCATCCTTGAAATATGTAGTAAACTCTCGGAGGAAGTGCACTAATTCTAATTCGTTAATAACAGATCGCCCTTGACCTAGTACGCATTCCCTCAAAGCTTGGTTGTTGATAAGAATGCATTGAGTAATTAAAGCTTCGACAATTTCCTCAGGAACACCACTTTCAATGAATTCTGTTCGCAGCGCAGTAACAGTCGTTCTGAGGTGGTTAAGCTTAGCCGCTTCTTGGTCAAGACCAGTATCATTGATGATGGCATTGATGGATTCATCGGATTTAGATCTGATAATGAGGAATGGCTGCCTAATACGAAGACAGTTCTTGACGATTTCGATGTCGAGCTGTAGCCATGGGGGATCTGTGAGAAACTTGAACATGGTGGTAGGAATGGGCAGTCAATTACCTGACCTAAACGACCGGAGTGAATCACTAGGAGAAAATCAAATAGATAGAGTTTTTGGTTGTTGTAGTAATCCTCTATCGGTGCCCTACGAGTGTCGCCTCCAGGCAAATCGTGGAGAGTTGTTGTACTGATGCTTTCATGGGCATGGTAAGTTGATCTTGTTTGTGTCGTCTCTGTAGTCCCAGTGGGGGCCGCTCCCACTTGGCTATTTTGAATTCCTCGGAGTGCGTTGATGACCGATGACTTTCCACATCCGCTTTGGTCACAAACTACAATATGGATACCCCCTTTCTCGAAATCCTCTTTGGCGCGCCCTTTATTGATAATCGTCGGATCAAGCCGCAGTGGTGTAGCGTCTGTGGACCCAAACACCCACAGGACGCCATTTACTCCTAGAGCCACAATATCTCCAGCTGAACAAGCCACAGAGCCGACCGGGATAATTAAAGATCCTAGCATATACATTGGTGCCGCTAGTACACCCATATCCTCAGCCTGGGAGCGGAGGGTCATCCCCCTTTCCTAAATAACCCTTCCTGGCCACTTGGTGACCTCTCGAACCTTGTCTTTAGGCCAGTAAGGATACATTTCCAACTTTCGCTGTTATGCGGAACTGCGCTGGTTGAATGTGCGATGAGAACGTTTGTGGTTGAGCTTTTGCAAAAGCGCGATTTGGGTCCCCCTTACCACCTGAACTTGTTACTTGCAAGGAGGGGTCGTTCTTTTGACAGTAAATTCAGCCAAAGTTCGCTCGCCCCCTTGTGAGCCGCATTGGTGTTGTCAACAGATTAATATTTCCTCCTGGTCTTCTCCATATGACTGCTATTCCTAGATTTAAGCACTGATAAGAATTACTTGTAAGATCAAGTGTGGGGCTACCGCGGCTATGGTAGAAGTTAAATCCGACCGGAGCAAGGTAGCAAGTAAAAATAATTCGCGTCACATTGCTTGGTCTTCATTCGTGCCAACCTAGTCCGTCGCCGGACTGTATGAGAGCTAACGAACCAAAGCTTGGACGGCAGAGCCTGTCGATGCCACGATGAGAGTAAAACTATTGGGAGGCTCGCTAATTGGTGCAGCCAATAATTCAGAGCAAGCGATATGCATAATGAGGCCTTCTACCTGCAAGTTGTTGTTGGCTCGAATGCAGAAAGATTGACCGACACTTAAAGTGATGTGTCAGCCTTATCGGACGGACGGAAGCATGCCATTTTAGGGAAACATTAGCAGGGCCTTCGTGGTCTTGGACTTCGAATGCAAGACATATTAGCAGCTACACATAGAAGAGGAGGGGTCTCAAGCCGAGCTGCACAATAATCAGCATCAGTATTGATCTTGCTGACCCGAACTTGCCATTTGGTGCCGCTAACAGCGGTCAACTCCGTATCCGCGGCCTTATCTCATGCAAGCCTGTAAAACCAGAAGATATGCGAGTGCCGTTTGTTGCACATGGTCCTTATGTAGGTATAGAGCGGGACAGATTGCCAAAGTTCGAAGTGTTTTTCTTTGAGGTGGTATCGCACGGATGTTACAGATACGGGTTATTGCTAGAGAAAACAACAAGCCCGACAGAGTTTGTAAGAATTGGAACGTACAATGATTTCGCAGACGAGAAGATTAATGAAAAAGAGGAAAGGGTTATAGCTATTATTTAGTAGCTATACTTTAAAAAGTACCTCATGATAGAGAGTATAGACAGGTCTAGACTCTACTACAGCCAGGAGTGCCCACTTTGCTTATCCTAACCAACTGGAGCAAAATAAATATGCACGCGAGCAACCAACAGGCATATTATTTCTGCCTAACTACCTGTTGGTTTGGCCCCCTCATAACAGACACGTCTCCTTCTCAAGACGATAAAAACACAACAAACTGCATCAAAAAAGAACTTCAGTCTTTATATGCTGCCCCAAAATGGGCTTTCTCGACGCACTTCTTTCCTTCCTTCCAAGCGTGCCCTTCTTGCCGCCTTCCATCCCGGACAAGGATGGCAAGGATGGCAAGCACCAGAAAGAAAATGGTGCTTTGAACCGATTCATTGGCACGTCACCTCAGCCTAGCACTGCCGACAACAAGGACACATCCGAACACGCAGAGGAGGAGCGTTGAGGCTTTGTGCCAAGAGGCACGGGTTCCAACAAAGTCAGTTATGTTCGTTGAAACCTAGTCGAAAAAAGTATCTGGTCGCTAATGGGTATCCGAAACTCGAAAGTTCTGCTCACTGCACGAATCTGCTAAGCTATTCATCTTCAATAATCAAAGTTGGTCATGAGAAGCCTGAAACGTGTGACATGTGGAACAGAATTCCTTCTTTCACTCAAGACCATGAGGAGATTTCCTTCTTGTAGACTATTGTGTGTACGAGGTTAGCCTGCCCAGTGGTAGTCTATATTAACAGAACCTTTTGAAGATTGCTTCCGTGGTTACCTGGGATTAGCCTTCTACTTACCAAGGCAACCCATAATTTTATTTGTGATCTTGCCGTACTTTTTGGAGTTCTTGTTTTCCCATCCAAGGCTAAAATGCATAATTTCTACTTCTTTCTATTTATTGTCTTCTCAAGAACCCATCAACAATCGAATTATCACCAAATACCCCGACAACCCATAAAAACGCATTACTACACAACAGGAAAGCGAAGAAATGCCGGGTACAGGTCTAAGCAGCCAGAGGATCACCAGAGAAACATTTTTTGTTAGAGGAGCAGATGTTTAATAAACCCAAATATGCTCTCGTAAAACTCAAGACCGAAGCAGACCTGGCATGCATGAGAACCATGGCGGTAGGGTTGAGATGGTATTTTCTAAGTAATAACTGAACGGTCTGATCCTTTTATTCAAAATTGCTCCCCTCATGGATTTCTATATAAACCTTCTCCAACCAAATAGTTGCCTGTCTACAATTTGTAAAAAACTTTGATTTGTTTCTTTGACGAGTAATGCGGCTCGTTGTTTTGTCATGACAAACAGTTAAGCATACATCCCGCCATCTCTCAATGGCCACGTCTCTCCACTAGAAAATGCAGCATGTTCCATGCCATCAGTAAAGCGCCCTTCCACACTTCCATAAGATAGCTTCTTAGTGGAAGCATTAGTATCCCATCTTGGCCTATGGCACGCAGCACTGATAGCGGCGCTACAGCTTCTTACAATAGGCATCTCACCAGGTAGCTTGAAAAACAGACCGATAAACCATAGGCCAAGTAACATTACCCCACCGATAATAACAGAAATCATGACCGCCAAAGGTGAATACGATAGGCTCGGGTCAAGAGATTCATATGAACCATCTTGATCCTTCGTGAAGTAGTCCAAGTGGCTGTAATGCAGCAGAGAGAAAAATAAGCTCTGTGATATCATCCAGTGCAAGGATGTCATCAACGTTAACAAGGGAATTGTCCAGGTAAGTGGCAGTTCGAGGAATGGTGTAGACTGTTGTTGGCCCACCGGGTTGGAGACTCGCAAAGGTTGTTTTTGGAAACAGAATGATGACCACTCTATAGCCAGACGAACTCGTGTGAGTAGGTCGTTATAGACAAGGTAGAGTACCGATATGATGAGCTGAGGGGTGTTAGCAATGAGAACACAGGCAAGCATCCTGTCATGTAAGGATGAGACTACAATATTTTCGCCTAGGTAAACATTGATATACGGGATATGTTTGCCCAGACCCAACGAAACTAGTCCTGAGATCGACCCGTCGATACCGACACGGCGAAGGCTTCTTAAGGACAGCACGAAGAAAACAACGCCCGCAGCGACGGAGATAGTAAAGCTTGGGCATCACGGTTAGCGCGCTGTGAGGATATGGGACTGGAAACTTACGCGACGTTTGACAAAGTCCAGCGGCGTACGCTGACTGCGGCAAAACCGCGCGTTTTCTTAACCACCCACCGCCTGTTTGGAGACTCGTGGCTTCTGTTGGTCCATAGAGAGACGGTCGCAGCGGTTAAGACACCAAGTCCGATTGTGGTTTTGTCTCTTTTATCCAGGAATGACTCCACTGCATCTCCTACTGTTATAAGGGGACTAAATCGAAGACCCAACAGAGTGACGAGAAAGCAAGCTAGCTTTATGAAATTGCAGATGATCACAACCACTAGAAGCGGGGTGGCAACAAATATCTGACATGCTTCCTGCGTGTGCTCAGCAAGACAATAATCAATCTCGAATAGGGTTTTTTTATCGCAGTAACCGTCCTTGTTGGCTTTGATCGAGCCAGGCAATTTCCAACCATTTTCTGTCACATCTGCTGTCACCGCATTCATAGGGCAAACTCGGTATTTTCCATACTCAGGCTTGTCACAGATCCATTTACTTCCTCCTAGATCAACAAAGCCAGTGAGATGAATATAGTCAACGACTTCCAATGGCGAGTTGTCCTTCGTAATGGCAATCACGTTGCCGTAGCTTGCCTGTGGCTTCGAATAGATCTGAAAGCAATCCGCTGATTGTAGGCGTGTGTACGTGAGTGCTCGACGCCGGAGGTCCAAGAGATCTTCGTTGGCCAGTTCAAAGCAGGTAAAGTTGGACGTCGTGCTGGCGAGGAAGCTGGGTGTAGCCACGAGAATAGAAAACGTATTAACGGAGATGGAGTCGTATACAACCGAATTGTAGCTATCCAGCGTAAGTCGGACATTATCTCAGAGTATCAAGCGTAATAGAGCAATCTTACACTAGATGCAATGGCATGGAACTCAAGACAATTAAGATCCAGATGAAAAGCCTTCCCCTGGAGATAGATCTCAGATTCCTCCAGGTGTGCGGTCCGATATCCAACCATCTCCGCTTTTTATGTGCGAGATCTATTTCTTGCCTTGTGGGCGCCACGAGGCATTGCATACAACTGTTACTGGCCGCGAGTAACAATGTACTTAAGGCATTGATGCCCAGGTGGGACCAAAGCTTTATAGTTTTGGCAGTCTTGCATGATCCGGTGAATGTTGTCGCGATGCCATGGTCCAAGTCATAGTGACTGCTCGTCAAGCCCAGAACGCCACAGTTGACCGCGAGCACGATGGCGGTTGTGATGCTCCCTATGAATATAACGAAGCGCCATCCTCTGGGAGGCCATCGTTGAGCGGTTCTCCGTTTCTCGTGCTTTCGGCGTACATATTCAACGTTTTCATCCATCTTGATGAAATCGGCGAGGGTCTTTCAATTGAAAAAGGGCAGGAAGATAAAAATGCTAGTTTGTGTAAGTCTCAAAAGGCATCTCTCAAAGGCATGGACATGATCTGAATGGTATTGGGAATTTGTGGCTCGTAAGTTACCTCTATGTGTCGTATGCAAGCATTATATAGGCGAGGAGTGGCACTCTGCCCTGTCCAGAACCTTACAGACGATAGCTTCTTACATCTTACAGCCAGGGTAGGGTTGCAAAGAGAAGCAAGTAGGGCTCTAGACTATTTAAAAAGTATCATGATGACGCGATGTGGCGCCGTCCAAGGGCTGGACGGCTGTACACAGTCTTCCCCCTGTCACTCACCAGTTACAGCATATTGCCTAGTGGGGTGTGTACAAAAGATAACAAATATCAACGAGCGTCTATATGCTCTCTCACACATTTCTAATTAACAAGATATTCCGCAAGCCATGCCTCTTCAGCAGGGAACTCTGTAACCCTTTCAAAAAAAAAAAACATGTTGGTCTACTTGTTGTACAGACAGTTTTCCAGCTTGCTACGCACATCAATACGAACCTACTCCGGCAGTGGAAGAGTGAATGATGGGCGAAAGGCGGGAGAAGAACAGGGGCTTCATGTGCAGAACCGTTCCGTTTCCGTTAGAATTCGGACATGACGATACATCAGGTTAGTGGCGCTTGGACGGCAGGCAAGAGCCACTCTGCGCGAAAAGCGATACCTATCCGGGCATACGCAACCCTCCTTATCAAAAAGTAATCATCTGCGCTTTGTCCGTGACTGTCGCCATGCGTGTAGATGTATCGTGGGGTGTCACAGTGACTACAATCAAGCCATTCCTTCCTGCCCACACCTGGCGAACAGGAAACCAGGAGATAGAGCCTTTTATCCCTTATTAAAAAAGCTTATTCTAGTTAGGTCATAGTCAGTTATATAAAGCTTTAATAGCCCTCGAGGGGAGATAAGCTTAAATATAGTTATTTGTAATAGGTCTTGAGCACAGCTAGGTAGATTGAGAAGGTAGGGATGTATTAGTTGCAAGACTAAAGCTTGTAGGTCTATGGAGTGTGTGGGGGTTCCTCTAGAAATACCCCTCGTGTGGGGGTGAGCACGTGACTAAGGACAATCGAGCCAGACCTGGAATGGATCCCAAGGTCGTGGGTTCGAACCCCGTTACATTATTAAAGTAGTATTGGATTTCTAATACTAAGGCTACATAACAACCGTAATTTTAAATACAGGGAGTTTAGGCAAGAAATTTATTATGCTGTCTACAATTTGTCGAACAGTTGGATCTATTTATTTGATGAGTGATTCGACTGGGTTTGTCAAGTTGCTTTTGGCACTAGCTACAGCTAGAGAACTAAACTATTGGCGCTGGTGTCTTCAGCCCTGTGGACACGGCAAGCCAGCAAATAAACGATCAGCATAGGGGAAGCTAACATCAGTATTCCTCATCTGGCGGAAATTACCAAAAGATAGTGTCAGCGGTGCAGGCACTCATATATACACAACCTGAAAAAACGGTCTCTTACAGTTCCTCAGTACCACCTGTCTTTCCAACCTACCTCTAGTCACTCTTTACCATACCTCGGTCTATGCTTTTTGTTGGATCTGTTGCCATTCTGGCTCTTTCTGATGTTAATGCTGGACCCTATCGTCCTTCGATATCCGTCATCACCAGTCTTAAGTCGACCATCACCTCGACTAAGATTGCCGAATCCACTACCATTCTCGCACTAACATCTTCCGTCGAGACTGAAGTGACTGATACTCTCCCTATTACACTATCTACTGTCGAAACTGCGATCACCTCTGTTGAGACTGCGGAAATCGTCAGCACTACTACTGATAATCTCGCAACTATAACTGAAGTTCCAACTACCACTACCGAGGCTACCACAACCGCCATTGCAACTAGCAGTACAACTAATTGTTGGATCTAAGTGTAGGGTCTGAAATTGGCGCTCTTGAACTGACAGGGGTTGCCTCTCTAGAGCACCCAATCACGAGCATAGATTAAAAGTCTTTCTTTGTAAGACTCTAGATGAGATTAGGCATCTAGGTGAGTACTATTAATGCCAAGTAGCTAAGGAAGCTTATATAAATCTATATGCAGTAATTGCATTGTAGTCTTGAACTATATATTTATACTGATAATTGTCAAGTGTTAGACTAATAAACAATCCGAGGTCCATACCCCGATGAAGGGCTCCAGTTAATTGAGTCAAAGTCACCGACTCCCACAAACTCAAATGCTTCCACAGTACCAGGTGCCTTGCAAGGTGTCTTGAAGGCGAGAGAGGGCTTCTGAGCGGAATCCCAAGTGGCAGCTCCTCCAGGAACGACTGAGAGGCGACCGATATGCTTATCGCGCTGGTTTCCAGGAGACCAGCCAGTGGTGGGGCCTGGGGCTGGCTTGATGCTGCTAAACACATCGATCTTCTTGCTACCCGCAGGACTGGCGTTGGCAGGTAGGTGGAACTCCAGCTGACACTGCTTGTTCTGGGCAGCAGCAGGATAGGTGAAAGTCACAAGGGCTGACTGATCCTTGCCGCCGTTGCCAGTGCTCTTGTAGATCTTGACAAAGCTCGGGGCAGCGGCAATAGCGCCATTATAAACAGAGTACTGCCAGGTGTCTGATGGAGAAAAGTAGGAAGAAGAAGAGCAAGAAGAACAAGAGCAGGGAGAAGAAGAACATGATGACGGTGGGGATACTGTAGTAGATGCCGGTGGCGGGCATACTGTTGTAGTAGATGCCGGTGGCGGGCATACTGTAGTAGATGCCGGTGGTGGGCACGCTGTAGATGGTGTTGGTGCACATGCTGTTATTGCTTCATCGCGCGCTTTGAGAGGAGCAGCGACAGCTGAGATAGCTGCAATAGCTGTAGCGAGTATGGCCTTGAAGAGCATGGTGATGGATATAACCGTTAAGTAGATAGAGGTAGGTATGGTTGGTATTTAAAACTGAACTGTATGCAGTAGAGGCTGATTGCTTGTGACTTGTGATGATAGCATCTAGGATAATGGGGATGAATATCAATGTATTTATATTCCCATCCTTGGTGTAGGAAAGGGCTATGGTTTGGATCAAGTGAGGCTCAGTTGCTGTCTAGGCTGAGCGATGCAAGCCAGCTGAGGCTGAATCTGGGGATATCAGGTCTAACGAGAGTAATAATAGGTCACATAGCCACAGGCGTATACAGCTGAATGTCATTCGTCAGAACAAAAGGGAATTAACGGAGTGATCAAGGCTGTAGCTAGTAACAACATCCATAGAGCAGCAGGCAATGACATTGTGGCGCTATAAGATTGCCTTGTTCTAGCATAAGCTTAAGTCTAACCTCTCCCAACGTGTGTTAGCAGAGTTCCTACGAAATAACTAGCGTGCGCCTCTACGTGAGCTATGCTAAACTCTCCGCTGTCAAACGGAAGATCTAGGCCAGCAAGGCGCAAGGTATTGATAGTGCGTGTTTCACTTCAACTGCCAGTCTGGTCTAGCTATACTGTGTCTACTGCTAATACACTGCCTTTACGTTGCGCCTGTATAGAAGCTCAGCCAGTCCCTGCGTCGCTTAGCAACCGACGAACTCATCTTAGTGGGAAGCAAAAAGGCGCTAGCACGACATGGGGTAGCCGACGATCTAAGTCTAGGGTAACCGACGAACTCCAGCATACGCCCCAATAATCATGGAAAATACGTGAAAAAATGCACAAGCATAAAGTCTAGCCTTAAGATTGTAATGAGAGACTTGGTTCTATTGAGTAGCTATTATTTATGCGTTAAATACTTCGTCAACTCTGGTTTTGTTGTTCATCAGCTAACAAGGGTGGCCTGTAAGAAGCACCCTATCAGGATGAGATATCATCTGCCGTATCGAGACATGGCGGTCTCACTTACACTGATGCTACCCTGCAGGAAAAAGAAAGTTTAATAACAAGAAATAAAGAAAAGAGAGAGAGAGAGCTTTCGCAAGGGGAGAAGCTTCAAGATCAGTTAGTTTATACTTTTACCGTCCCTTTATTTTGAATCTATACAGAATGGAGTTCTTTGACTATGTGAGCGATCTGCATCTTCTGTGCTGCAAGTCATGCAAGTATATAGTAACGAGAGGTAGGATCCAGGCTCACCTACGCAGTAAGCCACACGGACTCGTAAAGAGGGAAATCGACAAAGTTAAACTGTGGGCTAAAGCACTTGATCTGATCAATAGCAACGAAGAGATCTTGGCACTGCCTTCTATCCCGGATGATAGTATGCCGATTGAAGCCCTCGGCAAACCGAAAAGCGGAGGTTTTCGATGCACGTTCACAACAAGCTATCGAGCCGTAAGTGCAACTACGAGACGGAGGAATGAACATCTCTCCAAAGTCCACAACGTTGAACTGGATCAAAAGCCCGGTCCTCAGAGCACAAACACGATAGATGAAGGCTCCAATCCCATCTATTGGAGAGCTGGTGTATTCTACCAACAGCTCTTTGCCAAGGGCCCACGAAGCGAATATTTTGAGGTCGCAAGAGGGCACGATATGGCAAGCATGGCAACAGAGCGGGAAAGGACAGAAGTCGCCATCCAACAGGCTACACAAGCCTTCCAGGCGAAATCCAAAGAGGCCCGAAAGAAAGAGATGGATGTCATCGAAGAGATGGGCGACTTGGCTGCACCAAACTCATGGCTTCGTCGACTAGGGTCGACAGCCCACTTGAAAGATTTCAGCGACAAGAAACAGTTCCTGAGGGACCTCATCTCGTTAAAGTACACCTTGAAGCCAGATGACCCTGATGCTGAGGATGATTCCGAGCTCCGACATATTCACGCTGCAGTCAGACGCCTGATTCGAAAGTCCGCAGGTACAACCAAGCCAGGTGCAGTCTCATGGAACGTGCTCTTTGAAGTTAACCGGAAAGAACTGCATAAAGAACGCAGCACGCCCTTTCACTTCCGATTCAAGCGGCAGACTCGAAAGAAGTATATCGCTGTCTGCCTGCAATTCTTCGCATATGCAGTTCGAGCTATGTCTTGCGAGATAATCTGCCTGCCGCTAGTTGACCGTGAAGATCTTCCAGTTATGAACGCGTAGCCTCTCGGTGCCACCCACTCGTTGATAGCGGTGAGCAGAGCCTCTCGTGAGTCGTATGTACCTTCTGGTGGGAGCACATCATCGGGAAATGTCGTTTGTGCCATAATGAAGCCCGCACTTGGAGACTACAATTGTGGCTAGCGAAAGCAGCAATGGGTGAAGCCCCTGAAACCTGCGACAGTGAAGTTTGGGCCAAATTGAGGGCGGACATAATCCGCACGCCTACGCATTCAGAAGTGGAGGCGCGCCTATGCATGTCCCTATGGGGCCCCCAATCAATTGCAATTAATGTCAATGGCCCCCTGAATTGATCAATAGTAATCAATTTCAATCTGCTCCTCCGCAGAGCCGCATCAATGAATTGCAATTTGGTCCGAATTGAATCAAATTGATTGATTAGCAAGTCTGGATATGCGGCACTGATTCGGTAAGCTGGTTCCGTTAACAATGTCCACGGATAAAACGGCAAATATAAACACAGGCTGGAAACGCCACGTTGAAATTTTAGGGTAAGTGTGAATGGCGCGGTACAGATCGCTGATCCAAGGCGTCGGTCAGCGCATGCATGACGTGGAAATTAATTGTAGGGTAACTTAATTATTTGTACAGTGCTGCGATTTATGACTGCAAATCTACTGGTGGCTTAGTCTTTTCAGTGTAACGCGTGTTTGTGGCGTCAATTAGTGTAACCTTATCCTCGATAGACGTGCAATGAGAGGAGAAGAAGGGAAATCGTATGAGAATCTCATATGCCTCAATTGATCAATGGGGATAATGCCACTATCACATAAGAACCTCAAATAGAGTAACAGCGGCTAGTCGTTGTTCACGTCTCCGAAATACATCTTCAGTCCGATACGCCGTACAGTCTCAAAGGGGCTTGAGACACAGCTCAGTGGGTTAGACCACCGGCTAGACTTAGAGAGGTGGAAAATGTAAGAGGTCGCATGCTCGGGGAGTGTGGCGGTGTTTTCGCTGCAAGTGGAGATGTCTGCATATCGATCTAGAAGCGCAAATAAAAGGCTTAGGGTGATCTATCTTATAGTAGAGATACTCTCTTGCTGTACTAGGTTCTGTGTTCAACTATGGAAAAGCAAAAAGATTTACTGGTGTCTCGGCGAGACCGTCAGAACGAGGTTCGCCATAATTCATAGTCTCAAAGTGTGAAATTCATCAAGTCATATGTATTGCTGATACTCTTATGGAAAACAAGGTTTGTGGCAATATTTATAGCTAGCGAATAGTGGAGGCCACTCGCCCCACTTTGCTTAGTCACAAGGTTAGGACGTGCGGGGTACAGGAAGTTCGTAAGATATTTGCCAAGTCTGTAAGATAGCTCTTTGTAACAATCAAAACTGCTGGGACTTTTACCATTAGACAAACTAGTATGTAGGGAGAAGTACCGTTAGTTTTATACATTTTAATTAGTCACATACCCCTGTCGTGACCCCGCCGAAGGGCTGTACCGCTCAAGGGGATAATATTTTTAATGCATGAGAATCTTGTGTATATAGCGACACAGAGGGAGGTTGACAGTACTTCTTCCTGATAACGCCCCTTCCGTCACGGACCCAGTCTGGACTCGTATGTCATAGCACTCGTATCAGTGGCGCTATGATTTCAGTATTATGGTGTGAAGTCTACACCCTTAGCTGGATTTGTCATACCATGGGAACCAAGTTTAAATCATGAGCCTCCCTAGGAGCCTTTTGCCTGGAAGCTGTTCATAGGTACATTCGTTCCTCAATTTCTACATGCCATGTTCCCTCGATAACTTCAACAAGTAACACGTCGAAATCTCTGATTGAGTGCTCATTCCGTCCGGTATCGACTATGATCCTTCCACAATCATGGCTGGGAAGCCGAAAGCGAGCGACATTAGTACTGCAATTGTTGCGCATTCTCGACTGGACCACAGCCCAAAACCCTAAGGATAATTTCTGTCGGCGATTCGCGCACCAGACGACGGTTATCGACGATAAGTTATATATTGATGGTGGCTGGGTGAACTTCGACGACTTTCAAAAGACAGGAGACAACATCTCCAGTAAGTAATTTTAATTCTTCCATAGCATGGCCCAAAACCAATGAGATGGTTTGACCTTTATCTAACCCAGCAACCAAGATAAGTGGCTAGCATATCATGACCTGAACAATCCTATCCTCAAAAGTAGTGGCCTTTGGCCCGCCTTAAACATAAGCTTGAGCAAGAACGACAGGCAAGCAGAACCCCACGCTAAGATCTAGAATCTAGACAAAGACAGATCTATTAACTAATCATATAGCATTCCATCTGTAAATGGTGGGATTTTATGGGGTGACGAGATCAATAAACGCTTCTACCTCTATGGAGGCGAGTGGAATACCGGTAATGCACAATGGACCTACCATATTATAAGCTATGATATCCTTCATGATAAATGGGATGACTTTGGGGCTCCCGACCTGAACCCTCCGCCGAAGATCGCCTCCTATGGTGCCGGAGTTGGCGTATCGGCTACTGGTATGGGCTATTACCTTGGAGGATGGATCAGCGAAGCCTCCATGAATGGATGGAATGAGGACCGTACGATGAGCTCGAGTTTCTATACTTATGCCTACGACACAGGCAAATTTACACAGGCAGCCAGCCCTGATAAATATCCTAGGGCCGAAGGTGGAATGGTCTGGATCCCATCTGGTGATGAACTTGGATTGCTGGTGTATATGGGAGGCATTTTCAGCTCTGGTGGCAGTAACACGGAAGCTCCTCAATCATTTGAGGAGGTTTTTGTGTATGACCCTAAGGGCAACTTGTGGTGGAGACAGAAGACAACAGGAGAGATACCGCAGAACAGGCGTCAGTTCTGTGTTGATGTTGCATGGGCGCCTGATAAATCTACCTTCAACATGTAAGTGCTGGTTCTACGGTCATTCATACGTGATTATTAAACAAGTCAATAGCTACCTCTGGGGAGGTTTAAGTGTACCGCCTCCGGTAGTGAATACCACCTCCTTTAATGATATATATATCTTATCACTCCCCTCATTCATTTGGGTAAAAGCATTTCCTGATCATCATGGAAATGCCACACTGCCTTCAGATTATGGTCACTATAGTGCTTCCTGCAACATGGTTAAGTCAATGTCACAGCTATTCATCATCGGTGGCACCTACCCCGACACAGACAATTGCGATCTCTCCTATGATGTATGGGCATTACACAGCTTTTGGACGGGAACTTACCAGAACGCTGGTAATGGCAATGTATACTGGGATCTTTATGACCCTACCGTCACTACTAATGCTATCCCTGTGGACATCTATAATGTCACTGGTGGAAATAAGAATGGTGGCGCCACTCTTAAAGCTCCCAAGGCCGGATTTGACTCAGGCAATAAAGGACTTGAAGAGCTTCTAGGGCAGAAAGCGTCAATCCCGGAGCGTTTACCATCTTGCCAAGCCTCCTGTCCAACCAGGCCGGTGCTCTCTACTGGCGCTATCGTGGGCATTGCTATCGGCGGCACTGTGGTTCTAGTGGTCATTCTAACTGTGTGGTTCCGTATAGGCAGGAGGGTCGTTCGCCGACGCGATAAGCGCTATCAGGCCCAGCCTTCGCACTTCGGGGGCAGTCAGGTTGCTCCATCAAATACATTAAGCCCATTGCCACCATTTGAGCTCCCGGAGGAAAGTGTTATTAGCGAGCTTCCACAGCAAACAATAAGGAAATAAAATGTATCCCCTACTACAATGATTGCTGCGAACATTGTGTTGCAGGGTAGGCATGATCTTCACGGCCTCAGGAAACAACTGCCTTAGTGTTAAGACAGTGCGGCGAAGATGGTCCGATCTACTGATGGCTAGGATGTGGATACTATTTAAAGAGCTGTGCTCCTCCTCAGACATATATAACTTAGAACAAACAACAACACAATCAACCCTACCATGTATTTCCATCAGGAACGTGGCCCATTTCCGCTTCTGCACCAATCATCTTATCCCAACCATCCTTGTTTTTACGCATATTTAGGTAAAGGAGAGTTATTGATAGCTGGTGGGCTAAGTGTTCTATCTAGCGCTAAACGAATGTATATATACTTAGGGGTTCACGAGAGGAGCGACGATGAGTTGGATCGTCGTCGGTCCTGGAGCGATGCGTTCCTGGAGCGCTGTCGGTCCAGGTAAGTGCTGGTCCCGAGATAATTGGTTGTTGAGGTTCAGAGGTGAAAGCAGGCTGACATGAAAAGAGCGGGGCAAACGTGACGTAGCCGCTTAAAATTAACTCTACTAAAGTTAATTTAGTTATTAGTTACTATGGCAATGCTCTGGCAGAAGAGTTAACTGAACAGCCTTGTATTTAGGTACAGTATTTAAGCTTATGTCATTACAATTGGAATACTTAATGCAGCAAGCAGGATGCGAAACTGAATACACAACCCTAAAGTATGGGTCGCTCTTTATAACTGGTCGCACAAAGCTAGTGGTGATATGCCATAGAGTCCTCACGCTCTTTTCTCTAATCTGTTTCCGCTTCCCTCCTACGGAGTCCCTGCACCCCATATCTCAGATCAAAAATGTAATATGCTACCATGACCAATATAACTGCAGGGATTGATATAGCAAAGTAAAGCCAGAATTTCTTGCCTCCGGGACCATACGGTTCTGCCATGCTAAAAAGCGACGAGATGAATGCAAGCGGAATAAACACCAAACCGATGAAAGTGAGATTCCTGGATCTCTCTGCAGTATGGAGAGATAGCTGCTGTTCTCGGAATGCCTGTCTGTTTCCCGCGATGCTAGCCAGGCCGGTGATGGCGGCGTTAGCCCTCTCAGCTGACTGCTGCATGTAGGTGAAACGATGATAGAGCAGACGAAAGTCCGCTGATACGTCCTGCCAGGAGGTAATCTGGCTTGGGTCCGGAGGATCGAGGGGTGCACCGATCTGTAACAAGATCTCCTCTAGGTCAAGACAGGACTTGTCCAGCCTCCGCCCGATGGTCTGGGCATCGCTCCAATTAGCCTCCACCGAGGCCAGGTCAAGGTTCGTAAAATCGGACTGACGCCTCATGGATCTTTGGGTCTCGCTAACTTTCAATCGAAAGTACTCGAACTGTCGTGTGTAGTGGGTCCCCACGATCTTCTTCAGGAAAAGCGCGACAGTGTCTGGACTGCCCATGCCAAGAAGACTAGCGTGAGTGGTAATATAGAAACTCAAATCATCGGCAAGGGATGTTCTCGGTGGGCCCCGGCGAGTTGTAGTCTGGACATGTCCAGGGACGAAGTCGACATATCCGTCCAGGCTCTTGGGTGGAAGAGAAAATTCCTTCCCTTCATTTGGCTTACTATCGGAGGGTTTCACGCTCTGGATAGGCGGATCGCAAATTACAACGCCTGTGAATAGATATTAGGTTTCTGATAAGAGGTCTCCGGTCATAACTTACAGTCCCATCCACTTTGAATTACTCTGGGTTTACTCCAGAATATGCACCTCCGATGGACCATCCCGACACTATCGAACTTGCCGTTCACGCGGGTGACAGACACGTTACGTCCTGCTGTCGTGCACCGAAGCCCGTAGTTGCCTAGAACTTCATCCGGAAGCAGGACCAGTTCGCGGTAGTTCATGCAAAGATAGTCCCTCGTTGCCCACGTGGAAGCCAAGAGGTTTGAGTGACCGTTATTGTAGGCCGGGGCCTCAGCAGACCTCTCATACTCCATAAACATGGACGGGTGCACTTCCAAGTGGGTGCCAATGACATCCACCACGGCTTGGTTGGCGTTTTCTAGGATGTAGATTGCCTTATTTAGATTTTTTGAGTTTTTCTTCTGCTTTCCGATGTGCTCCCGCAGACTCCCCATGTCGTTGAATATTGTCGGTGAGCCGGGGTTGGAAGAGACTGTGAACTCGAAGACAATTGCTCTCACCGGCCGGCTTTCCCATCCGATCCCGTATTTAAGGAGCTTCTTGTCGGGACCACACAAGCGGGGATCTGACCCACAAAGGTCTTTGACAAGCTTTTGATACTCTCCTGGTGGTGCAATCCAGGCCCCGTCAATAGATCCCATGATAGCCATTGATGTAAACAGTTCGACACACTTTGCAAGCTTAGATAGACATCGACTTTAAGAGAGAGCTATGTCAAGACGAGGTGTCAAATGAGGGGCGAGGCGAACTGTTACGATACAGCGGCTACGTCACGTGTACCCCACTTCTTCGCTCTGACAGAACCCCGCATCCCAGCACCATCAACCAATCACGTAAGGACCGACACCCACATAGACCGACGGCGCTCCAGGACCGACGACGCCCCAAAACATCGTCGCTCCTTCAGCATATCAATTAGTATATATATATACATTCGCTTAGCACCAGACAGAACTTAGCTCACCAGCTATCAATACAACATCTTTACCTGAATAACTTAGGGTTAGGATAGCATCTGTACCCGTGAGAATTTTACTATCTCCATGCAAGAAGTCGATGGTTCCACAGTCAGCACTACCAAGGTAGATCTGTACTATGAGGAGGAAATAGTTGACACCTCCCCTGCTGAAGAGGACGAATGTCGAGGACAGCCCCAAATCCCACAAATCTGTGTCGGGGAGTCAGCCGGCCCGACTACTAACGAGACGAGCCCTGATGTAGAATATGCTACACAGAAGTTTATTCATCAGTTTCTCACAGGTATACATGGCTGAGTGCCCAAAGCCATCGAGAATGCCTAATTGCGCACATTGAAGCTGAAGGACCAGATAATCACCACAGACTTGATAGATTAGTTGCCCATGATATACCCCATACGCTTGACAAGGAGTATATTCTCGCCACTGAAACTGACGAAGAGACAACGGAACTTACTCCGGATCAATGGCAGGCGTTATTTACCGGTTCTACCAGGCTCTGATAGCAAAAGACCAACAAAGCTGGACCACTCCGTCGGAGCGGTGAGATATAGGGGCGGTGCTATGATCGTGCAGACCAGTGCCAGCAACATGGGAGGCACCCAAGTGCGTTTCCGCAATCGAGAATCTGCCTTTAAAGGGATGGCTGAGATGATTAGAGTGAACCCCTGCGTGATGCAGCTCTGCATGAGAAACCAGAAATCTGCGTCCTTTGTCGTTCCTGGATTATGGTCTGAGTAGTTGTAGGCAAGCGCAAAGGTCCAGACATTAGACAAGGTTGTTCCAATAAATGTCAACCAAAGTATTGTAGTGAATGTCTGTGAGGCGAGGGTAAGTTTATGTTCAAAGTCGGTCACAAGATATACGTACACCAGACTGCGTCGGAACCCCTGCTTTGGTGTCTTGAGGCACCACTTTTGGTGCCGCTTGGACTTTGCGAGCTATTTCGGGCCTGACCCATATTTTAGCTTGCTTGCTACATGGTTCAATGGAGGACTCACCATTTTGCCAATGTTCGAGGAGTTTGGGAATGCTGATAGTATAAATTGAGTGCACTTTCGAGAAGATCCCATCGCTCGGAAAGCACCAATCGATAATCAGATGTAAGCACCCCCACCGAGCCTGCATCAAGTACTGCACCTTCTATATCAGAGGCATACTCAGTGATTCTCTTGAGGTTCCCCAGCGAAGGTTGGTGTATTTCATCACCCGCCAGGAGATTCTGAGACAGAAGCGAAAAAGCTCTTCCCCAGTAATAAAGGATATGTCTCTCCTTCAAGTAGAGGCTGCTGAACACAACCCGGCCGTTGTTAACATCTTGAATCTGAGATATGGTTATTTGAAGATCCTCCAAGTCGTTCAAAGCCAGTCTCTGCGAAGATACATCGCCTGCGTTAAGTTCTCCAGACAAGATCTGCCGGTAGAAGTGCTGACAATAGAGAAGAAGAAACTGGTCTAATTTAGATAGGCTGCGCGCAACAGCATACAATTCCTCATTTGTGAGCGCAGGTCCGTGGTTGCTGCTGATGATTGCTTTCGGTGGCTCGGATGCTATCGGCGTCAGTGACTAGAGTGCAATGCCTTGATTAGGCGTGCTTACAAGGGGAAAGCCATCCTACGTTGGCGCGCCTGTGCGGGGCTCGATGTGTGGTTTCTCCTTGACTGTAGGATGATGTCGAGGCCATGATGGACACTTCTTTACCCTCGCGACTTGATGTATTGATGATGGGTTAGACGCGGGGAAAGTTGGAGAGGACTTTATTGAATTGAAGTAATTATGGATAGAGGCGCAGCTTATCAGCCGTGGCGCAGCATATTTATTGGTGGAGGCGCAGCCTAGCAGTGTTTCAAGCTATGTGCATGTCCCGACATTTCAGCCTGGTTTAGCTGCTTCGTAGTCAGAGTGTAATGAAAGTCTCGAATTCTCTCATAGGATGACCAGAGGTTTATCACGATTTATACGCAGACTAACAATACAAGTACTAACGGTAACAGTCAAGTGTTAAAGGGCGGAATATAGCAGAGGAAACAACCACTCATTACCATTTTGCAAATAGATCAACCTAATATACAAATACCAGAGCCTTCAAAATAACACTTTACCTCGATTGACTTAGCGATATGATGTAAATTGCTCTTATGGAAGCTTGAAGTTTCTGACGTCCCGCTTGAAGTAATCTTCTTGTCGATGGTTGGCGAGGAGAAGATAGACCCAAGTAATGAATTCCACCGTGATACTCCATAGCCACGACGACGCACTCCCAGCATTCCAGTGAAACATCGTCTCGGCGTGCAGCTTCTTAATGTCATCTCGTCTCAGGGCCTCGTAGGCTTTCATCACATAAGGGACACCCTAGTAACTAATGACTAAATCAACTCTAGTAGAGTTGATTTTATCGGCCCACTTTAAACCTAGTAGGGTTGATTATTGCCAGGATGTAGAGTTGATTTTATACTTTATATAAATAGAAATGGAGGCGCTGATCAAGACAGTGGCTCAGAGTGAAACGCGACGCGTCCTGCCGCGTAAATTGCAGATAAGTATAATATACTGGCTGCATGCTGTCATCCGCAGGACCCTGTTCTTATTTCTCATTTGCATATTTTGCCCCGAAGGTGGCTTCTATAAAGCCTCTCGAGACTATGGAGCGGCAATGCTTCAGTTTCCAAAACCCAGGATATTGAGATCGAATCTTATTAGTCCAACCGTAGTATCAAACGAATTCTCCTGTTCGTCGGCAAGCATCAAAGTGGACAAGCAGTCATCATACTTTTTCTAATCTTGATAGTATTCTCAGCTCAGCCTTTGCTTGCTTCGCAAAGTCCCAACAACATCCAGTTAATAAAATCAAGGAACGGCTGTTTTTTGCTGGAATGATTATTATTAAGCTATGGAAAAGATAATGAAGCAGAAAAATATCTATAATATCTCCACGAAGCGTGTATATGTATAACTTAGACCGGCCAATTATTATATATATCTGAATCCTGAAGCTATGTAACCTAATAGAATGAGGCAGATACCCTTCTCGTCATAAAGCAGTTTACCATCCACTTAGAATTAATAGCGGTAAGTCGTCTTTTAATCCCACATTTTAACCAATGAGTTGACGTCTCTTCTTGAACTTACGTAGTTCCCAATTCACGTCTTTCAGGAACTCCTCACTATTGTCGGATGTAATGAAACGATCCGCCGCATACTGTTCTAGCCACTCATCCAGCGAACAAGTCTCGTCGTCATCCAGTTCCTTCCGTTTCTGCCCTCGCTCATCCACCAACTCTACTATATTAAGTGTATGCAGCAAGTCACCCGACATCGAACTATCTCTTTGTTGGTTTTGGTCGGGATAGTTCGGTCTCGATTTCTTAGTCGGGTCGCCTACCCTCCCATTGCCTGGATCTCCCGAGGTCGGTGTTGCAGGCAAGTCAGTTTTCGCGGTAAGCGGCGTCGCCAGGCCTGAAATCATCCTACTTGCAGTAGGCGAGATTACATCTAGGATTGGTCGTTCAGCGGCCATATTTTCAATGCATGACATTTCGTAGTGATGGCGTAGGGCCTTTCGATCGATGGTATTAGGTACTGAAGCTCTTTGGCCGTTGAATCTCGTCAGAGCATTATATGGGACAAAAACTCGGATGCGGAGTGTGCGAGGATGTATGGAGAAGAGTCGTGCGTCGAAAAAGTCATGAAGGTGCTTCATGAGTAGGATGCCGTTCCTCGGGCTCCATGTGCTTTGCCATGCTTCTTTCAGCCTGCGATTACTCGCTTCAAGAGGTACATCATCATCTGCGTCCCCGCCGGCAACGGGATATACATGGTAATGGTGCTGAGGGATGATATGGCAAGCCTGAATGCCAGGGCCAATGGGAGGACCTGGACACCACGACTCTCCTTCGCCCGAAACAGCACATGATGTTGCTCTATTGAGGCACGAGGACCGGAATTCGTTGGTGACCTTTCTAGCCTCATCGAGGTCGATTTCCATGCTCGCAGGTGCAACTACATTCTCGAACTCGTCATCGACTTCTTTCGTAGGTGAAGTCGATCCAGATGCTGATCGTTTGCCCGGAGACACGGAGCGAGCTTTGAGCTTTTTTCGCAGAGGCATGACTGTGAGTTTCGGATCGGAAGGTGTTTTGTTCGGCGGTAGGTATCGTCGATCGCGACGGCGACTAGGATTCGGGAGATGTTTGGCGCATTTGGCTGGGTAGAAAGTTAGTAAAACTATATGGCGAGATGGCATTGATGGACTGTATGGCTAACCCTGCATGTGAGACTTGAGTGGTGAGCCGGAAGGTAGAGTGCAGTTCTTATGATAGTATATATGATAGGTTAAGACGTTCTGTTCTTTGGGGCGCAAAGGCGCCAGACTTGGTACAGCTTGATCCATATTTGTCTCCGTCACGAAAGACAAGCCGGGACCCAAAGAAGTCGGGGAATTGTCTTGATTCAACGAGAAGGCAATGTCAGTCCAGGTTTCCTCGTTCTCGTTATCCGAAATATCGTATGGGCATTCGAAGCAAAGGCGTAACTCGTCGCAAACATTGCGAAAGGTCACCAAATTGCTCCCAGGAACTTGGTGGATTCCGGCAAAGGCGCCGGGGTCCTCGTCTTCGCCAATAGTAAAATGGACATTCCAAGCGACAGCGCGCATTGAAGGCGTGACGGTCGCGTTGGACATGGTTGTGTTGCTTTCGATGGTGGAAATTTGTATGCTCAATGAGTGTTGATGGACGGGAAGCGGAATTGGAAATGGGCAAATTGACGATGACGATCTAGTGGCTTTGTGTTGTTGACCAGGTGACAGCATGAGTCAGCAATGCCACCCACCAATCAACCCAGCTAGACACTTCTGTAAGCCGAGCTGATACCTGCAAATTCATGCAAAAAAGAACATTGCATTTTATCATTAATACATATTACAGTTCCTACTCTTGTATTCCTAATTATCGCATACCCCTGTCCACTTCTCACACTTATCTGACGACGGTCTCTAGTAGTGTCCATTGACCATTCTCACACTTATCTCACACTAGATAAGGGCCTGCGCCAGTTCAATCGGATTAGCCCTCCATCTGGAGTCTGGCGGCTGTGGGCATAACCTTCCTTTCCAAGGATCATTTATTGCTATCCCAGCTGCGAGGCGGATACAGCTCTGAATCCATTTGCACTCCCATAGTAAAAAAAAAGGCGCTAATGAACAGACGACCTGAATCCATTTAACCCAAACGGATTCAGGTCACCCATAGGTTTTTGTCGATAAAATGCATTTTCAGTAGATGCATTAATTCATTACATCGAGGCAAGCTTAAATCTAGCTTACCAGCCTATCCTAGCTGCGTGGCGGATTCAGCTGCGAATCCATTTGAATTCCTATACCCAAAAAAAAAGGCGCTAATGAACAGGTGACGCAAATCCATTTAACCCAAACGGATTCAGGTTACCCCCAACTTTTGTTCAGTAAAATTCATTTTAATTACATATATCGATTCATTACATTCAAGGTATTTCATGTTTTCATTTTCAGCGATGGGAGATGGGAGTTGTGGCGTTGTTACCGGTTTGAAGTTCAATTGAATTGATCGATTGAAATTGAAAGTGACCAGGGTTAATGTGATCCCGACATGTTAAGGCGCAGTGGAGCGGACTATCTTCACCGTGTCACTCGGCAATTGCGATTAAGTGCAGGGGCTTCCTCCCCTCCACTTTGTCACTCCATTATTCGCCACCATTCGAACAATAGTGTGCAGCCAAATTTGACTCATTTCCCGAAACAGACCAAAGCGTCCTCGTTCAAGCGGCGGCGGCGGCAGCTGTAGCAACAATAGGACTCGCTCTCTTACCGACCACTAAACGATCTACACCGGAGCGGGCCGATCTAGACTAAAAGAATCTAATGTTGCAAGGTGATGTGGGACCGGTTGCTTGTCCTGGCTGTTCAGCTACCCTCTCTTTGCTTTCAGTGTCAGGATCCTGTCATAACTGACAGCTAACAACTGGCACACGGCTGCATTAAACTGCCCTCGCAATCGAGCTCATGACCTTATAAGAATCCGGAATATCTTACTACCCCGCCTTGCTCGGCGCTTAATCAAGGAAGGGGTTGATAGTTTCCAGGATTCAGACGGCAAAATTCGTGGATGGCTGCAGGTTTGAGGCTCGAGTAGACGCGGCACTTTTTCTTTCTTGCTAGCGCTGGTTAAAACATGCAGAAGTTTCTTCTATTGTCTATCACTGACGTGCCTGGTGTGTTTTAATGAGTCATATGTGATTACTCTTCTCACGAGGAAAGAGGAAAGAGAAGATTCGAAAAGCATACAGACCCAACCCACAGGACTGTCGTAACGCAGGGTGATATTGGCCACGTTTTACAATGAGTCATGGGTTTCTCACTGATGCGCTGCTGCCTGAGGCGGAAAGGCTGGAATTATGTCTTACGATTTCATTCTGAATGCTTGGCCTGCTCCGTCTTTTTTTTTTCTTTTTGTTTTTTTCGGAGACTTATGATCTGGGCCGCTTGTCGTCAGTCGTCTTCTCCAATCGTGCATCATGGCTTTTAACTTGCAGGAGTTCCATTCGCCCTGTGATATTGGCTTTCGCGTTGAGGTGCACGACAATCATCGCCTCCGAAACTGCACGTTCGATGAGCATGGAAACATGATAGCGCGCAATCCTTCGCGACCTGGTGACGTCCAAGCGTGCCGTGACCATCTCTTGTGGCAGGAACCGGGAGGACCATTTGTCTCGTTCTTTACCAATTGGAATGCAGCCCTGCGACGGCGGCAGTGTGTGACAGAACAGGGTGCTACCGAAGTTGTTATTGTCGCCGTTTGGCTGAAGGAAATGCCCGGAATCTACGATGCCTTCGCCATAGCCCGTGTCCTTGGTCTCGAAAAGCTCGACAAACCCGACCTATTCCTATACGAAGTGTTGATCCACGGGGAAATATCTGCCGACAGCTACAGGATATTGGCTATGTTTCCTGGCATACAGTCGACTGTGGACGTCGCACTCCGTGTTCCTAGAATGAACATGATGGTCGAGGTGCCGGGAGACTTCATTGTTGGAGCCCAAGTCAGGACACTCATTTGTACCCGGCATCTACCAGATCTTACCGTCGGACTTGCAGACGAAATATACATGCACGTTGGGAAACGGGACAACGCTAAACTTTTTCCCTTAGTTCTGTCCATGGCAAATCTCGCATATTTGTACGAGTCAAATGCAGCCGGTACAGTGATTACCTGCCCATCTGCAGGTTTAGGATGGCGTATTGAGGCCGTCGTACAGTAGTGCAGCTGAGAATACATAACATTGACGCATAAGCATTGTTTGTACCTGCTTCGACATCAGAACTGCTTCTACATTGCTAAAGCTATCTTTACTGAACTTTATGTATAGAAGGAAGATCTAGATGCTAAGAACTATCTTAATAGTATAGTTTATCCCCTCTATTTTATCTAACTCCTCTAAAGGATGATATTAGACTCTATTATGGTAGCTGTAGATATTAGAAGTGTGTATATATAGATGTGCTGCTGCTTTTAATCCATTAGGCAAATGCGATTTGGGTCTTCAAGGCCGCCACCAGTTTTTTGGCCGAGTTGAATTCTAATCTATATTTAGCTGGTATAAAGAGCATTAAAAACAAAGTTTTATTCTATTTGAATCAATATTGCTGTCGCGGTATGTCATCGTATGTTGCGATAGAGTGACTCTCGATCAAGCGTGACATTTCCTATTATAGAGTAGTGTACTTCCTCACATTGTTCCGCAACCTCCTCTTCCAACAAGATAAATCTTTTCTTAACCAAGCACCTTGTTATATTCCTCCTATTCCATGGATCCAGTTTCAACTGGCTAATTGATTTTATATACAGGCTTAAGCTGTTGGAGGCTGGAAGGTGGTATAATTTTACTTGTAACCCTACCAATTAGTGGCAAGTTTCATTCGACAATAATCATATCAGAACCAACTACTCGAGAGCTCCTCACACCCCATGCAATCGGTGAATTCTTTTCGAGGTCTTTCGTGTTCCTAGCCTCCCATCTCTCATCGCCCCTACAGGCTTCTATGAAAAAGCAGGTGGTGTGTAATTTGTTAAAAATTATTTGGAGAATACCGCGCCAGTGCTCCTTGTCCTAAACTTCATTCTCACATCTATCATGGTTTATCTTGTCTTGATTGAATGTATTTAGAATCAAGTAGACCATATCCCACTGACATCCTTTTTCCTTTTGTCCTTTTCCCCTTCCGTTATATAGTTCAAATGTCGATTCTGGATTTTTGAGTGCTTATTATGTGTATTTTTATTGTGGCTTCTGCAGCCCGTTGATGGCTTGCGTCACGTGGACGATGTGCGATGGTAGAGCTGAGTTTCGCCAACCCCGCACGATGGCCAGACTACTTTGGCATCCTTAACATATCTAGAACGGGCAGCAGTATCTTAACCTGATGGCTGAAGTGCTCGGCGTCGCATCTAGTGTTATCGCTGTGGTTGATCTGTCAGCCAAGGTGTTTTCTCTTTGCCTCCAGTACTCTCGAGAGGTGAAGAACGCTGAAGACGATATCGAACGGCTTCGTAAAGAAGTTGCGAACTTTCAGGCTACTACGAAGCGAGTCCAACATCTCGTCGAAGGGCCTCGTGGACAGGAGTTAGAAGCGTCTCGGCAGTTGGATTCCGCAATCCAAGATGGCCATTCGACACTGGAAAAACTCGCGCTGGCGCTCGAACCTTCGAAGCGTCGGAGGGCTATGAGACGCTTGGGTATGCGCGCGTTCAAATGGCCGTTCGAAAGCAAAGATATCGAGGGAACTATCCAGTACCTTGCGCGTTGTAGAGGAAACATCCTATTTGCACTGAATGTTGATCAGGTGTGAGTGATGTGGTTCGTAGGGTGATGCTCAAGCTGATGCCCATACTATCTAGCTCAATCCTCCAAAATGTCGACCACCGGGCGGCTCTCAGTCAGCTACCAATCGCAGACGGTGCCTCTTTCAACTCCCACGCCGAAGAGCACAACCCGACATGCTTGCCCAACACCCGTGTGGAGCTGCTCAAAGATATCAACCGTTGGATCGACGATCCCAACTCGAAGCCAATATATTGGTTAAACGGCATGGCGGGGACTGGGAAGTCGACCATTTCACGTACCGTCGCTCAAATGCGGCACGACAGCGGTGACCTTGGTGCTAGTTTCTTCTTCAAGAAAGGAGAGACTGACCGAAATAACCTGACCAAATTTGTGCCTACCCTAGCCCGCCAGCTGGGCTGGAGCTTCCCAGGAGTTGCACCGTTGATAAAGAAAGCAATCGATACCGATCACGACATAGCCGGCAAGGCCGTGAGAGAACAGTTCAAAAAGCTGATTCGAGAACCACTGGCAAAGGCAGCAGCAATGCCATCAACCCCATCATCGGTCGTAATGGTCATTGATGCATTGGACGAGTGTGAGCGAGGTGACGATATCAAGTTGCTGATCAACATTCTCTCACAAACTCAAATTCGCCGTCCTTGCCTCCGGGTTTTCTTAACATCCAGGCCCGAACTTCCAGTTCGGTTAGGGTTCAGTTCGGTCCGAGGCACTTACCAAGACTTGGTTCTACACGAAATGCCTGTGCAAATTGTTGAGCACGACATATCTGCTTTTCTGGCTCATGAGTTTCGGAAAATTCGGGATAGCTTCAACATGACCGTGGGGGATGAGCGAAAGCTACCGTCTGGTTGGCCAGGGCAGCAAACGTTGCAAGACCTAACGCAGATGGCTGTACCACTCTTCATTTTCGCGGCGACCGTTTGCCGGTTCATTAGTGATCGCAGATGGAACCCTCAAGCGCGGTTGCGGAAGGTCTTGGACCACAGAAACGAAAGTCATGGATCTCAACTTGACCAAACGTATGGGCCAATCTTGCGCTCACAAATCTCTCAAGTCTCGCAAGCTGACAGAGATGAGATCATCAAAGACTTTAGAGAAATCATTGGTAGTATCGTTACCCTTGCGAGTCCTCTGTCTGTAGCGACCCTGTCACAACTGCTTGGTATATCGCCTGATGCCGTGGACGAAAGATTGGATCCACTACATTCGGTCTTAAACATCCCGCTCGAACGTACATTGCCCGTGCGGTTGCTGCACCTGTCATTCCGAGATTATATTGTCACAGAGAAAAATGAGTTCTGGGTGGATGAAACTCACACTCACCGGAACCTGGCAAAACACTGTTTACGGCTTATGCGCAGCGCTTTACGTGAGAACATATGTGGCTTGTCTTTCCCAGGTATGCCTCGATCTGAGGTGGACAGAGGACAACTCGAGGAATGCATACCCCCAGAGCTTCAATATGCGTGTATGTATTGGATTCATCATCAGACGAAGATTGACCTTGAGCCAAATGACAGCCAAGAGGTTTATGATTTCCTGATGACACACTTTCTTCATTGGGTAGAGGCGCTGAGTTTGATGGGACGACCTGGAGAAAGTGTCGATTTAATCAGGTCGTTAGCGGATTTCCTAGAGGTAAACCTCTTTCATAGCCTGAAGTGTGGACCACTACTGACTCTTGTTAGAACCAAGCAGATTCGAGCCTGGTTAACTTTCTGGCTGATGCCGTTCGGTTCCTCCAGGCCAATTTTTCTGTGATCAATGAAGCACCGTTGCAGATCTATTCTTCTGCCCTGGCTTTCGCACCGAAGAGGAGCATTATTAGAATGGCATCCAAAAATCGTATTCCAGAATGGCTGGCTGTTTGGCCTCAGGTGAAAGAGGACTGGGATGCGTGTTTGTTGACACTAGAAGGCCATAGTAACTGGGTCGCCTCGGTGGTGTTCTCACACGACTCGACGATGGTTGCATCGGCCTCTGACGACAAGACGGTGCGGATCTGGGATACAAAGACAGGAAAGTGTGAGCATGTGCTGGAGGGCCATAGCTCCTTGGTCGCGTCGGCGGCATTCTCGCATGACTCGAGGAGGGTGGCATCGGCATCTTGGGATAACACGGTACGGATCTGGGATGCAAAGACGGGAAAGTGTGAGCATATACTAAGGGGCCATGGCGAACAGGTCGACTCGGTGGTATTCTCACACGACTCGGAGATGCTGGCATCGGCTTCTGTGGACAAGACGGTGCGGATCTGGGATGTAAAGACGGAAAATTGTGAGCATATACTGAGGGGCCATGGCGAACGGGTCGACTCGGTGGTATTCTCACACGACTCGACGATGCTGGCATCGGCTGCTGGGGACACGACGGTACGGATATGGGATGCAAAGACGGGAAATTGTGAACGTGTGCTGGAGGGCCATATCGACCGGGTCAACTCGGTGGTGTTCTCACACGACTCGACAAAGCTGGCATCGGCCTCTGACGACGAGACGGTACGGATATGGGACGCAAAGACGGGAAATTGTGAACGTGTGCTGGAGGGCCATATCGACCGGGTCAACTCGGTGGTGTTCTCGCACGACTCGGGGATGCTGGCATCGGCCAG
>JAHKNZ010000098.1:0-28713 GCA_019054715.1 Fusarium sp. S19/10
GTGACCGACGTTAATGTCAATGAGATACCTGCTATTAGGGCTGGCCAGTCATGGCTAGTGTACCAGTCCTGCCTTTTCTTACCATGATACCCTGCAGAAAACATGAGCAATGTTTCGCGCGCGGCTATGTAGATGTGATACGCTCAAAATGCTGGAAAGTCCTAGCATATTTCGCGCGCGCTAAGTAATACGAGTGATCATCAGTTTAGTTAGGCGTAATTGTTCCTAAGTAGAGTGCATCCGACAAGTTTTATAAGCTCCTCTAGTTGGCAATAGGTGAGATCTGTTTATCACTCTCATCTCTTAATTGTCTTATATGTTACATTCTATTTATTATCACTATGTGTTACCGTTACTATCGACAATATCGCTGCGGCCATAAGAAGTATTCTGAACCTGACTACTGCAGCGATGCCATATATAATCGACGTACTGGGAAATGGTCGATGTGCCCAAATGGAAGATCGACCACCGCAGTCACGGATGACAACCTCTGCGCTCGTTCTGAATGTTTTCTCAATGACTTAAAGCGGCATGGATGGACATGTTGTCGGTGCGGTGAACCTGGCAATAGAGTGGACTACTGCCTTGGGCCTCCAGGAGGACGCTCGGGAGATTGTCCGCACGCAGTCTGCGGGAGATGCAGCTATTCGTATTAGGTAAGCACCGGGATTTATTTATTTGGAAAGCACCTCTGTTGACTCTCTAGTATTTGCATTGGGGCCATTCCTCAGACCTAACTGAGTTGGTGTACGCTTTCTTCAATCATCTTGATTAAACAGGAGGAGTCTTGAAGAGTGGAATTAACATACAGGCAATGTAATTAGGCCATTGACTCCTTCGCCTCCGAATGCTGGGTTGCGTCCTTCGTCCGCTGGCACGTACTCCTGTAGTTCTTCCAGTTCCTAGAATAGATGGCTGGCTGCGTATCTGGCGCTGGGATAAGGGATTGGCCTGGCTACTAGCCTGGCTGCTGGCCCGTTGGCTCGCTTCTAGTGCAAGCCTGGCAAGCGTCGACTTGTTCTGACTCCCTGGTGGTCGACCTCGCTTACGCCCTATCGCCTGACTGGTTGGCTTACTGGCTGGCGGGGTATTAGGCTGGGTACTAGGCTGACTGCTAGCCGCGCTGGAATAGCTTGTATAGTATTTTTGGGTCTGCCACGAAGAGCAGTCACGATCTTAGGGTCGAGGATCCGTCGGTATGGATCTCTAGAGGCTGACTCTCGTAGCCGCCACCGTGGATGGACGTCCCACTTAGTAAAAGGCGTGCCAGACCCTATCTGCGAGTAGATCTTATGGCAACAGGGGATACCAAGCTCTACCGAAACTGAGCAGTCCTCACCACAATCCCCGAGAGGATCAGGGAACGGATTCTTCCCTGTCGGCATCCCTTTCCTTGCTAGCCGATATTGTTTTGTGATCAGTTCGAGACCTTTCGACGAAATCATTGTTCGCAGTTCACCTAGGTACTCCGAGCTCGAGCCGAGATACTCGCGGGCAGTTAGCACCTCGTCCTCTGCGCTAGCATGGGCGAAGTCCCGCTCTTGGTCCCTTATCATATCCTGTATCGCCTCAACTAGCCGATAGAGGTGGCTCATGCCATTAATAAGGTAGCTCTTGACGTTATTATTGCTTGCTTCTGTGCCAGAGGTAACGCGGATGCCGAAGTTGCGATAATTGCGGATGAAGCAGCGTGCCCACTGAGCTCTGGCAGGCATGTAGGTTCCATGGAGATATCGTAGGATAGCCCGCTGGTCATCAAACTTCCGACAAAGGTTTACCCACGCCTTCTCGTGAGCCTCTTCAGTCTCTGCGAAGAGGACAAGCTTCCACATCATAAGAACCCCTCGATAGCTATGAGGGATAGCCTCGGCTTCTGGCGCGTGGATGAACTGTCGGTCTCTAGGGCTCAGCTCTGCCTGTGTCTGTGGGGCAGGTGCCTCCCCGTCGCTGCTATCAAGACTGCTGCTGCTGCTATCGTGGCTGCGGTCCTTAACCCACTTCTGCTTCGACCTAAGCAGGACGTTGGAATTGATATGGTGGATGCAGAGCTGCTGCTGTACCTCAGGGAACTGATCGTTCAGGGCGGCTTTCATCGAATTGTCGAAGTCGGTGACGATAATGTCTGGTTGTCGGATCGAGTGCTGTTCTGCTAATTGCCGAATGCTTTCAGAAAGGAACTGGAACCCTTCCCGTCTCTCGTTATCGATCAAACCGAAGGCGGCATTGAAGACCGACCCTAGGCAAGTCTGTCCTGTTACCTGGAACAATGGGAGCTTGAAGCGGTTGGTATTGTATGTATTATCAAAGCTGATAACCTCGGGAAACCGCTTCCACATCTGAAGACAGTAGGGGAAGGTCCAGACGAGGCCAAGAAGACGGTCCGGGTTGTCGTCCGCCCACTTAACGAGATAGGGAATCTCCCTCTCGTCAAAGAGCTTGATAAGTGCTGCTGTAGGTGTATATCCATCGAACTTATCGTAGTTGATGAGAGACCTGGCGTTGTAGATGTCCCTCTGTGTAAAGACAGACTCGGGATGTTGCTCCTGGACGACAGCCCGTACATCGCGAGCCCGGATTCCAACCCTACGGCTTGTTGATTCAATTGTAGCCCTAATAGCCGTAGTAAGCCTCTTATGGGAGGGATGGGCAGATGGTCCCATGCTGCGCCCGTGGTTGTGCTGGCTGTGTTCGGGGTTTGGGTGCTGTTGTAAAAGCCACTTACCCTCCTCTAACGCCTCTGCAACGACCATCCACTTACAACCACACTTCCGGGATTTACGTTGTCGGATCCCTACGCCTTCAGAAGGCCTAGGTTCTCCGAATCGATCGCATTGGAATGAATATCTGATCTTCCGGCCTTTATATGAGTAGGCATTCCGTCGAACAATACCAAACCCATGAGCCTTTGCGAAGGTATTCACCCAGTTAAAGAGAACCTCGGCTGATGGTGCTGCATCGCCTGGGATTGGTGGATTTGGGATAGGGTCTGGGGTAGGCGACGAGGATTGCTGGAGAGGGGAAGATCTGACTATCCGTGGGGGTGATGATGCTTGAGGAGATTGGGTAGATAGCCCTCGAGGCGGAGAGTACGGCGGAGGGGACTCGTAGGCATCTGAGCTGAGTGGTGACCAACCCCATCTCTCTCGCCATTGGCGTACTCGTTCATACGACCGAGTAAGTTCTATAATCAGTCTCTTCCCCTCCCCGATAACCTCGCGTACTAACTTCAAGGTGGACTTAAACTCGGCCCTCGTTGGAGTTGGGGGCCTTGGGGCAGGTTGTGGTGGAGAGTAGGATGATAGTGAATCGGTTTCAGGGCCTGGTATAGGTATTCTAACTCGCTGCGATCGTATTCGTCCAGATAGGAAATCATTCGAAAGGTATATCTCGTGATCGAAACGGGGCTCCCATGGTGGCTCATGGAGCCCCTGCGATCCATGAGGCCGTGGAAAGTTTGTAAACGTCTGTGGATAAGATGCGAAGATATTTCCGAGCGCATCTTCGTCGCCGATACCGTAGTACTGGCCGATACTCGCGGTGCTATGAGCTGACTGTGGTCTATCCGTACGTAGCGGTGGGCTGAACCCGGCTTGCCGGCTCTGTCGCTGTCGTTTTCGAGGACGTGATTGATCGCTCGGGCTAGGCCTTCGGGTTCGGTGTCTTGAATTGCTCTCTGAGCTAAGGGGAAACTCGGATTGGGACATAATGAAGGTCTTTATTATTAAGGGCTGGGAAACTAGCAATGGATAGCTATCTAATGGAGAGCTGAATCGCGTCGCGTCAATCACTAAGGGATGATTATGGACAGCTAAACTCTTGTTGAACAGGTGCTAGGGTCTTACGTGCAAGCAGGGATACTTTAAGATTACAACCGAAATGGTAAAACCTCTAAGGGGCAGAATTCAACAGAACACAAGATGAATATACCAATCTGGATTAATGGACCGAATACACGTAATGTCTGACAACTCTGGGTACAAATTAGGCTGTCGGCAGAATCGAGATGTACTAACAAAAGAGGGTCCTATCCAATCAGATGTCATAAAAGTCATGCCCGTGTAAGAGTCATGCCCGTGTATCAAAGATGTCATGCCCGTATATCAATTCCCAACCTTAAAGTATATATATATACTTATTAATACTTTTATAGAACTTAGCTCCCTAGCTATTAATATAACTTCTTTACCTTAACATACCTAACCCGCTCTATTAACTATTAAGAGACATAATATCTTCGCTATCGCTTGGATCTTACCCTGCAATCCTATTAATATAAACCTAGAACGGACTAGTTTATCCCTTGGGAAATCCAACCGTCACATTTAAGTTAAAAGATACTATAGGGTAGATTATCTATAGTTATACAGTATAGTAGTCGGCATACTTATCAAACACAATATAAGTTACTATCGAATGACTAACTTAATGATATCTCTTCTGGTTGGGCAAGAGAGACTGGTCTATGTGGGTTGCGCCACAAAAAGACTTTGAAATAAAAGAAATCACTTTTCGCCATCACCATTTTTCAGCCCTTTAACCCCTTCCGGCTCCGACGCACCTAGGTACCACTTAATACCAAATGAGATTTGGCACAACTTGATATGTTACATGACTTGATTCAAGACGCAGGCTACGCTTTATCTAGCGATATACCAGTCGTGCCTAGACCGTAGTCACTGGTAGAAAAGTATCGCCCACAGACTCGTTGCTCGATGTCCATGTCTCGCCAGGCTTGCCCATGAGTTTTGGCGTTTTGTCGACGGAAATATCCTCTCTTGCCCCATTTCCAAGTTTCCACACCTGCAAAGAAAAGGCCAGCTGCAATGAACACAATGCCCCATTCCCAAGTGATAGGTAGATGTTTGAACACGACCGTGTTTAGGGTTGGGATATAGAGCAATGGGAATAGAGTAACGAATCCAATAATAATGGCCCAGAAAAGGAACTGGTTTCGCCAGACGTCAAACATCCATTGCGTGAAATACTTCTTTGAGCCTGGTTGCATCCGGAAGAAAGATCAGCGAGTGTCAACCATTTCCCAAGCAAGGAAAAGGGCAAACCAAGTTAGACAAGCAAATGTTGTAGCTCGTGCTCGGAAGACAAGATTACAAAATTCTGAATATTCTTCGTTGCACCGGTTCCCTAAGTTACCGTCACCAAACCCGTACATGACCAGCGAGAAGCTAGACAAACACAAAAGTGTAATCCAAAGGCCATATAGAACCATATCCACGAGGAACTCGGTAGTAAAAATACCTGGTTTTAGTGACTGGGGTGGCCGAGATAGAATGTCAGGCACAGCGCGCTCAAAGCCCAGGCCCATGTCTGGTAATCCGGAAGTTGCCATGATAATCCAGACAACCTGGACAGGAGCAAGGGGGAAGACAGAGAAGCCACTAGCATATTTGAATGCGAGGCCTATTAATAGAGTTCCGGCTTGAGCGACATTCTCTGCGAGTACGTGCAGGACAAATTTCTGGATATTATCGAAGATGCGTCGCCCCTCCTCGATGGCAGCCAAGATGGACGCAAAATTGTCATCGGATAAGACAATATCAGAAGCATCCTATTAATATCTATTAGCGACCGGTTAAACTTATAAAGAGGCAATAAGGTACGTACCTTCGCAACATCAGAGCCAGCCATTCCCATGGCAATTCCCACATCGGCCCTGCGGAGAGATGGAGAGTCATTTACACCATCACCAGTCTGAATAGTTAAAACGTTAGCTTGAGTTCTAGAATTTCAGGTCACACTAGGGAAGGGTTATTTAACTAACCATGGCACAGAATCGCTTTCGCCGATGAAGGGCCTCGATCATGCGAACCTTCGTACTTGGCGCACACCGTGCGATAACTAGTGGCAGAACAGGGAGTTTATCCACCTCGCCGTCAGAGAGGGTATCGAATGTTGCAGCTGTCATGACCATTGAATTGGCGACGTCGCTAGCTATAAGATGCATCTTTGACGGAAGGATGCCGACCTCGATAGCGATGGCTTTAGCCGTTTCCGGATGATCGCCAGTAAGCATATGAACCTCGATCCCTGCTTCGTGACATTGCCTAACGGCGGGAGCGGATTCAGGCCGAGGAGGGTCGTATAAGCCGATTAAACCACGAAAAATCAAATCGCTCTCCATCGTTGCCCTGTCAACCTCCGCCTCTCCATTCGACGGAGGATCAGACATGGGCTTACTGGCTAATGCAAGCACTCTAAGTCCAAGCTTGGCAAGAGACTGCTTGTTTTCCAAGATTTCTGGGCGGAAATCTACAATGCTGTGTAGCTCCCCTGTCAAATCGGAAGCATATTTCGTACAAGATTCGATAACTCGTTCCACGGCGCCCTTGGTAAAAACGTGGTATTCACCGTCTGCATGCCTCATAACCACCGACATTCGCTTTACGTCAGAGTCGAATGGAAGCTCTGCAACTTCGGTCCACTCCTTTCCGCTTTTACCGACCAAAGCAGAACGATCCCAGTTAAAACGGCGAGCAAAGACTTGGATTGCGATCTCGGTAGGGTCGCCTCGAGCGTCCCAAGATCCATCGTCCATCTGCGCCACCGTGGCAAGGTTGGCGAAGCAAGCGACGTTGAGAAATTCTTTGAAGACTGTGTTAATCTGTTCATTCGTACCATTGTTATGAGGACTGATTATATGATCATCTTGCGAGCCCTCGTCTCCGAAGTTGACCTTGCAGGGTGCTGAATCATAAAAGTGAATGTCTCCTGCTGTCGGGTCAAGTGGCGATGTAGAACGATCGACAGAATAAGTGCCTGCAGCTGGAACCCAAGCTCCTCGTGCAATCATCTTGCCTTGAGTAAGAGTGCCGGTCTTATCCGAGCAAATGTCTGTAACTGCGCCGAGGGCTTCTAAAGACTTCAAATTGCGGACAATAACATGTCGCTTGACCATCCGTTTAGTTCCCGCAGCCATTGTAATAGTTAAAACCACTACCAGGCTCGCAGGAATCATAGATAACCCAGTCGCAACAGCGTAGATGATAACTTCCTGTGTCGCATTAAGTTCATTAGCGGCTAGTACAATGATAGCACAAAGAACCGCAATGCAGAATAATAAGACAGCCAGTTTCGAAAGCTTTCTTTGAAGTGGCGTTCCGACGTTGAGTCCTAGGAAACGACCGATGGCATCCGCCACAGTGAGACTGTACGCCTCGAGGTAACAATATGGCTTAGCATGGCCACTGGCGTCCCGATTCTTGACCTCTCGAACCTTGGAATCCGTTTTTCGCAGCTCAGACGCAATGACACCGATCTCAGTATAGACACCAGTTGCGAATACGATACCTTTCGCACGTCCTTTGGTGACGTTTGAAGAGCTATAAGCAACGTTGAGTCGATCGCCTGGACCGGTTTTCTCGGGAAATAAGGCTACTTCGTTCTTGCGTACGGGAAGCGATTCCCCAGTTAGGAGAGCCTCGTCGGTTTCGAAATTCACGGCTTCAAAGACGCTTGAAATAATTAGCGTGTTTGATATCAACATTGGAAAGGTGCGACTTACCGGACATCGGCGGGGATGGTATCGCCAGTTTTCAGTTCAACCAAGTCACCAGGCACGAGCTCGGACGATTGGACCGTGACGGATTCCCCTTGTCGAATAGCTGAAGCGGTCGGAGAACTCAGTGATCGGAGAGAGTCCATCGTCTTCTCGGCTGAATATTCTTGGAAAAATCCGACGATGATATTCAGAAGAATGACAGCTGTCACCACGCCTCCTTCAATCCAGGATTGAATACCGTAGCTCACAGCCATGGCCAAGATGAGAACCATTGTCATAGCGTTGGCGACCTGCGCAAAGAGGATTCGTAAGGGCGAAATGCCCTCTGTTTCGCCCAAGTCGTTGCTTCCATATTTCACCAGCCGGTCCTTTGCTTCATTAGCAGATAAACCAGAGGTGGCATTCGTGCGTAGCTCATCTGCGACTTGAGCAACAGTCAGACAGTGAGCAGGAAGCGAAAGAGGCTCATTTGACTGTCCACTAACGTGGTCACGGGCCGGCTGCCCGTTTTTCTCAGAACTAATGGCGCGTTTCAGTACAAATATAATATAGGGCGAGAGTATGTGGTTAAAGTGTAGGCGGCGCCGGAATACGTCGTCTTCTGACGTCGACAAGTCTATCGACGTTGGTAGCTCTATTGACCGAAGAAGACTCCATGAAGATGTTTTATAATGGTATAACAAGAGATACCAAACTGGCAGAGACCTGAAAAAGACTTCAGAATAGTAAAGAAATCCCACAGGCAAAGTGTTTAGAATGGGTTGATGTAGGGAAGCAAGTGGGTGAGAAAGATGGTGATAATAGATTGAAAGATGACTGTGAAGTTCTAAAATTGAAATTTTTGGAGTGAAGGAAATTAAGTAGAACGGATTGTAAGGAGGGATACTTATATCTACAGTGGGTGTGCAAAAGTCGCGACCCGTTTTACGCGTCAACCCCGCACTTCCTTCTTCCACAACAACAACCTTCTATCTTTAATGCCTTCCAATTACAATTAAATATGCCTCAATCAGGGCAAAATGAATATCATTCGATTCAGCGGAGAGCGCAGATTCTAGAGAAGCGCAAATCAGGAAATTCCATCAAGGATAACGCATTTTGTATGGACATGACTATCGATGCGGTCAAAGGAGTCATCAAACGATCAAAGTATCAAAAAGACCTTCAAAATAACCCCCGGCCCGGCCGGCCGCCAGCCCTTTCCGATAGGGATAAAATACATATCAAAATACTCATTGAAAGAAACGCTTTTATCTCATACCAAGATATCATCGATACAGCAGGCTTGACTTGTCATAGAAGCACAATTCATCGCTGGCTCCTCAATAAAGGGATCCAACATAGACTCGCTCTTCGACGCCCATTTCTCAGCGCGTCAAATGCAGCTATAAGGAAAGACTTTGCAGAGAGGTATAAGGATAAGGATATATGGTTTTGGTATAGCTGGTGGTTTTCTGATGAGGTCTCAATCGACCGTACAGACGGCGATTATACAAAGTGGTCATTCTACCGAACTGTAAGTCTGACCCTCTTCTTATAGAAGCTTCTTCTGACAGCACCACAGGGCGAGAGACTTCATAAAGACAAGGTACAAGCCCGCAGACGGCGCGCCGGACAGTCACAGATGTTCTTTGCGGCTATGAACTATGAGAGGCCGTCCAAAATTGTCACTCTTGACGGCGACCCAGATGCTAAGCGTGGAGGCATTACAGGCCGGCGTATAAGAGAGTGTCTTGAGAGATACCTCCCGGACACTATCTCTGAAGGGGATACTTTCATGCACGACAACGCCCGTACCTTCCGTGCCAGGACTGTACAGCGCTGGCTGACGAGATGGGCATTAGAAGAAGGTGTATCTCTTACGGACTGGCCTCCATACAGTCCTGATCTCAATCCGATTGAGAATATCTGGAAAGTCCTTAAAAAACGGATATGTGATAGTTATCCTGAATTAGCAGGCTTTCCAGCAACAGCTGAAGCAAAAGAGAGACTAATACAAGCTGCGGTCGAAGTGTGGGAATCGATTGAAGATGAAGTGTTCAAAAACCTGATAGAATCAATACCCGCCCGACTTAAAGCGTGTTATGCCGCAGATGGCTATTATACTAAGTATTGATATATAACGTACATGATAAGCGAGTGAAACAGACAAGCGAGTGGAACAAAAATCCCTCAACCTACATCATTTCTATTTGATCAATTGACTCTCAACCACCCAATATGTCACAGTTAAATAAAGAAGCTAATATCCTGCTTGCTCTTCAAGCCCTTCAAAACGACCCAAAATTAAGTCTCCGACGCGCCGCAGAAATCTACAAAGTTAGCCTTACAACCCTTTGGCGTCGGCAGCAAGGCATTCTTTCCCAGCGCGATACTATCCCGAAATCACGCAAACTATCTGACCTAGAGGAACAGGTAATAGTTCAGTTTATTCTTGACCTAGATTCGCGAGGATTTCCCCCGCGGTTGTGTGGTGTGGAAGAAATGGCCAACCGATTGCTCGCCGACCGCGACGCGTCACCCGTGGGCAAGCGCTGGGCTACTAACTTCGTCAAGCGACACAAAGAGCTCAAGACGCGTTTTTTCCGTAAATATGACTATCAGAGAGCCAAATGCGAAGATCCGACGATTATTCGTAATTGGTTTAGGCTCGTAGAGAATAGAATTGCTAAGTACGGCATCCGATCGGATGATATCTACAACTTTGACGAGACTGGTTTTATGATGGGCATGATTGCAAGCGGAATGGTCGTCACAGGTGCAGAGAGGCGCGGAAGACCAAAATCAGTGCAGCCTGGGAGCCGGGAATGGATTACCGTCATTCAAGCGATTAATGCGGAAGGCCGGGCGATCCCGCCGTTTATCATAGGTGCGGGCCAATATCACCTCGCCAACTGGTACCGAGAAAGCAACCTCCCTGGCGATTGGGCTACTGCAACGTCCCAAAATGGCTGGACGGATAATGAGATAGGTCTCGAGTGGCTAAAGCACTTCGACCGGTGTACAAGCAAGCGAACAAATAGTCGCTATCGTCTTTTAATCCTTGATGGGCACGAAAGTCACCACTCAGCCGACTTCGAGATATATTGCGAAGAACACAAGATCATTACGCTTTGTATGCCGCCTCATTCGTCTCACCTGCTTCAACCGCTTGATGTTGGGTGCTTTGGGCTGCTCAAGAAGGCTTACGGTCGAGAAATAGAGCATCTGATCAGATGCTCCATAACCCACATTTCCAAGACCGAGTTCTTTCCGGCCTTCTACGCTGCATTTCAAGCAACTATGACAGAAGAAAATATCAGGGCTGCGTTTAGAGGGGCTGGGCTTATTCCTATTGACCCGGAAAGTATAGTCTCGAAGCTTGATATACAGCTACGGACTCCAACGCCGGCTGAAGAGGAGATCGACCCCTCGACCCCATGGGTTTCGAAGACGCCAAAGACCGTACTTGAGGCCCAATATCAGTCTGAATACCTCCAAAGGCGAATAACCAGGCATCATAGTAGCTCACCAGAGTCAATTTTGGCAGCCTTAAAGTCTCTTTCTAAGGGAACACAGGCAATGATGCATGAGAATGCTTTATTGAGGTCTGAGGTCCACCACCTTCGACAGGCGAATGAGATACTAAGCCGGCGGCGGAGGGCAAAGAGAAGTCGGCTACAGAAAAGAGGGGTAATGACAGTACATGAAGGAAGGGAAGCAATTGATCAGATGGATGTTGATGCGCAGGTAGGGGGCGAATCGTCGAGAAGTGGTGGTCAAGGAAGGTCAGCGCAAGCGAAGGAAAGGCGCTGTGGATCATGCGGCAAGACCGGGCATAACGCAAGAACATGTCAGATAGTTGTTGCAATATGTAAAGAATAGTATAGCGATTAATCTTAATTGATTAGAGGGTTTGTTGTGTTTTCTGGTGATTTCTATTTTGATAGCTGAAGAAAAGTGTTCCGCTCGCTTGTCTGTTTCACTCGCTTATCATGTACGTTATAGTTAAAATCTCCTTTTAATTCTCTATTGATTGATATATATAACGTCTTGATTGCTTCTAAAATGATCATTCAATTGATAAGTGAAATATCGGTGTGGTATTGAGGTGATTGGGGTATTTTTGAAATGGGTCGCGACTTTTGCACGGGACTGTATTTACCTTCCGTTCATATTTCTCTCGATGTACGCTGCCATTGTCATGGCCAATGAAATGCAATTCAACTGCCAGGCCACAAACCTGGCCGCAGATAACGACTGCCAAGATAGCCAAGCATTCATAATCATCCAGGACCTCTTGGCATTTAGCTGAATGCAAATTAATCGCGCACTCTCTTCTTAAAGACAAGACGTCATACCCCTTTTTCTTAGAGAATAGGCATCCGTCTACGTTGGTAACTATGTTAATGCCGTATTGTAATTTACTAGTCGTCAGGGTAAGGCCCATGCCAAGAATTAAGACCCCGAGAGTCCGAGTCATGTACACCCGTGGTTTTGACCTGGAGCAATTCATAAAACGTCAGAATAACTCTGGTACACAGACTACATGGGTCAAAATTACAGGTTGCTCTACGTCTTGATGCTAATGGAAATCAATAAAACATGAACCGTTCCCCATCATAGTTAAGCCACTGGAGTCGCGAAATTTTGTATCTAGTATTCTGGATGACGAGTAGATAGATATGTTTTATTTGCGGTGCTATCAAGGCTAAAACGAAGTAGTTTTATACCTCCTAATCCTTAACAGGTTAGTGAGCAAAGAAAAAACACTTCTAACCCTTATGACCTGTAGTAGGTTTGATTTAGGTTCTAGTGCAAGATATACATCTCAACAAGGGGCTGCAATGACAAGCCCTTGCCAAGATTGACAGTCAATATCTTATCTAGCTCATTCTGTTGCAACCTAATACAAAGTCTCAAATCATCGGTTCCCTTCCCCACTTTCTCTTCCGAGGATCGATGAACCCATAGTTGATCACCGGTTAATCTAATTCTAACTCGTTAGCAATGTGCACGTGTGATGCTCAGCCCCGTCACGGATTCTTGGCAACCCCCCCTGCTTCAAGGGTGTGCACCAGTGGTGCTGGATAGCCACGCTATGAAACTGAAACTGGGGGGAGTTTCAGTTTCATGAAACCGGACGTCAGTATAGTTTCAGTTTCATATGAACCGGTTTCAGTTTCATACGAAACAATATCCAGGTGCAGTCCAATTTTTTGACAAGCTCGGCATCGATATGCACCTTATCTCCAAGTACCCCAAAGATGTTTGGCATTGTCTGCCTACCTACACTACCAATTCCCTAGGCTCGCCATCACTTTCTGCCCCCTTACTCATCTCTATATCTTCTTGGAGTATCCTTACAGCCGCGTCGATATCCTCCGCTTCTCTAAACACCCCTGCAAGGAGCGGCCTGCTCTTTCCCTTTGGAACACTTATCCAACTTTTAATGCACTCACATGCCTCTACCATTTTGGCAGACATGCTACTTCTATCCCATCTAACCTGCCGTCTTGCGCCTGAGAAGATTCGCTCTGCTTCCGTAGACATGGGGGGGATGCAGAATATGTCAATAGCCATACGGCAGAGGAGGGGGAAATTCTCTCGCTGGGTCGGTTCAAGCCACCACTGTAAGGCCGTTTGTTGTCCAATCCCAACCTGTGAGCCCTGCGAAGTATCGTCAAAACCAGGCCATTAGAAGGCTTCAAATTACTTACATAAATAAAGCGGTCGAATTCATCCTTCACCTCACTCGCTGTGCTGTACACCTTCTGCCTCCAGCGATCAAACTCATCGAGTTCTTGCTCTTTCTCCTGTTGTTCATCTGGGAGCTGCTAGCTCTTGTAGTCTGTGGACCAGATCTTCCTTACAGCCTTCACGGCATTGCTGACCCAGGCTGGGTTTCTCTTCCACTGCTCACTCAGATAGCTCTTTCGGAGTGCTGGGTGGAGGAGAATACCGGCCACGTACACCGGGGCTTGTTCGGTAAGCTGGTAATACTTCTCGAACTTTAGCCAAGCCACGTGAAAGCGCGCGTAGAAGCGTGGGCCACTGAAAGCCCGGTTTTTAGTCCGCGTGAAGTGATGATGGAGGAAATCCATATGGGAGAGAACTTCATCGAGTGTATTCTCCCGGCCTTGGCGCACCGAGATCTGGTGGAATACTTGTAAGAACGCATGAATATCTCCTAGTTCGTTCCAGTCGTTGTGGTCCAGTGCATCTTTCTCGATTTTGGCATGATTTTCTTGAATCCAATCCATGAACTTTGCCCGATTCTCAATTGCCACGTCAATGAGGCGAAACCATGAATTCCAACGTGTGTCATTGTCCCTCGGCAAGGCCCTGCCAATCTCGGCCTTGAAGTCGTTGTAAATGCTGGTAGAGCTCCTTGAATATATGCACAAGTTGTGGAGTTTCCCCAGAACACTAAACTCCCGCCATTCCTCGGTAGCTTGTGCCTTCGTAATAATGCCCCCTTCTTCTCTTTCGGATAGCCTGCACAGCCGCTCATACGCCTCATCAATCCCCTCTCTCTCATCCTCCTGAATCTTCTTTGCTTTACTCCGAAAGAGGAAGGCTTGAACGATGAGGTTCATGATGTGGCCACTGCAGCGTAGTCGCCTGGCAACCGGATCTAAACCATCAATCTCTTTTGCGATATCGTCAAGCATAGTGTCGTTAGCGTCGTGGTTATCCATCGTAAAGTAGCCAACCTTTCCTCTGAGATCGTACTCTTCGACAACCTCCAGGAAAGCCTTGGCTTGCAATTTCCCGTTGTGGCTTCCTTTGAACTCGCGCAGTGACAATAACGCTTGAGCGACTCCTCTCGTCTCCGCATCTACAAAATGGACCACGATTGCCTGGTATGCCGCCTTCTGTTCCGATGAGGTCCACATATCAATGGTAAAGTGGACCATAGATGAGAGAGAATTATGAAGCTTCTTGACGAGCCCTTGTTTGTGTTGAGCGAAAGTCTTTTTGAGAAGCTTCGGCACCGCTCTGCGGCTGCGTAGGAGGACGTCCCGGGCCATATAGTTGCAGGAGAGTATAACAGCATGAAACTCGGGGTACTCGATGAATGTGTGGGCGATATTGCGAACCGCAAGAAGCCTGGCAAGTGCTTCCTCGAATGCAGGAATATTAATAGCGTTTGCCAAATATTTTTCCTCAGTAAGGTCTCGACTGGCTTGACGTTCCTCCTGCCTTCCGAACAAGTCCGTAATGGTGCCATGTTGCTGCTTCTTCAGATCCGACCTTTCCACATGCTCTATCACCCGGATGCCATGAAAGTCCCGCAGGTGCTTGCGGGCTCGACTCAGGTTCGTCGTTATCGAATTAGGCTTTTTCGTGGAGTCGCAGTGCTTGCAGTACCAAATTTCGTGGTATGAGGTATCGCGAGCTTTCTCCCCTTTCTCTTCATAAGGGCCACGCGCCTCGTTCCAAGTGCTTTTGTTCGTACGGCCTTTGGCGCGCTTGCCAGCTCGATCAGAGAGAGAGTGATCTAATGTGTGCTTCGCGGGAACGGGAGAACCAGGAGAAGCAGACCCCAAGAGCTCATCAAAAGGCTCCGATAACAAGGGAGCGGGCGAAGCTGACATGTTGTCGGACAATTAATTCCACAGGGATCAGTGATGGCACCAGTCAACTGATAAGAATTAACTAAAGAACAAATGAAATTGAACAGCCATGTGTTCGGGCATAGCTATTTAAGCTCATGTCGTTAGGATTGGAGTCCTTGATGCGACAAGCCGGATGTGAAACCGGAGACACGACTCTAAAGTACGGGCCGCGTTTAATATCCAGTCGCACGAACCTAGTGGTGATATGCGACACATATTTACTATTAGCAAGTTTCTAACTGTGTTGAAGGCATTTGGTTTGCGAAATTTTCTTGGTTAAGTACTAAGATATTTGGGACTCATCGGGCGTATATGAAACATATGAAACCGACTGAAACATATGAAACTGGGGGAGTTACTGTTTCATACGAATCCGGGTCCAGGGACTGTTTCAGTTTCATATGAAACAGTATGAAACAACACGCGTGGCTATCCAGCACTGGGCTGCTCCTCGGCTCAGGGTTGTGAGTGCTTAAACTGATAGCTATATATATTTCGTCTGCTAAATTAGTGTAGAGGAACTCAATGAGTCCAACGAGGAAAGTAAGGCCGACGAGGGGAGCGGATGTAGATGAGTGAGTGCTGCCATTGCCAAAGAAGAGGCGGTTGGCCTAGTTGAGGCATGTTCAGGATGCAGGATAAAATTATCGAGCACCAGGCGGCGGCTGAATTGAACGCAGTTTCCGGAACCTCCTAACGCGGCACGCTTAATTACCCGGAATTTTGATAGGGCTTGAGATCTAGCAGCATGTCAGCGAAACAGACCAGAAGAAGGCGAAACTTGTGTGAAGCTCGGGCACCTTACAGGATGACTCTACCCGGGATTACACTCGCATGAATTTAACTTAAGATCAAAAGTCGGCTTTCCTTCGAGACGACTCCGTTTCTCTTGAAGAGAAATATGAATCACGGGATGCCCTATCGTACACAATTAATGGCTGGGCCACGACTAGGGGCTATGTATTCATAATTGGAAGGCCAACCAAGGACGAAGCCGGTAGGTAAGCAATAACATGTATGTGTGACCGCCGTCGTAACTACCCCATTGCTTGATAAGGGCGGAAGCGAAAAGCGAATAATAGAACAATAGGCTGCGAAAAGTCCAGCATTACAGCTGGTTCATTTTGTGATTCGTCTGCAGCGCCGTTTTTTGGAGCCACTACTAGATTGGGGCTTGATCCGTTATTAATGCTATAACAACATTTTCACTCGGCTTATATCGGTAAGTAGTTCCTCAGCTTATGCCTATTATATAGATCACGCATGGCAGCGGAGCGTTAAAGCTATTGAAGGATGCGGGAAAAAGGCAAGCGCTTTGGGAATAGCAACAGGCTGAATCCAACTTTAACATAAACGCGGTGGCCTTTTCAACCCTATCAGCCGTTCCTTACATGCCCGCATTTGACCCACTCATCTGTACGATATAAAAATAACCCAAGACGAGCATCATACTAATCTCAACCTTTCTCTCGTCTGACTCAACCACTCTCGACTCCCTACTTTGACTGTGACTTCCTCATCCATTCTCCCCAGTCTCTGCTAGATAGCATCCATCCACCCGCCCAACACATATCCTCCATATAGGGGCAAGACTCTCCCAGCTCTACGGCGGCCGTGGAAATCTTTCCCATTCCATAGCCCATCCGTTGTCATAGTCCGACCTTTGGACTCAATGTTTTGTCTGGATTCTCGGGCGAAGGGTATTGCTGGAGAAGCTAGCTGGCGTTAGCAATCTCTTCTTTATCTTCAATCCCGTATGGTCAAGTTGGGCCTTACCCTTGGCCGGCCCCGGTGCTGGCTGATGCACATCGTCGCATGAATCGCTCGAAGTCGCCCTTCTTCATACCTGACACTTAGTATCTTCCCGTGGTATGTCAGATCCTCATCCGCAATGAGGATGAGGGGCATAGGGCGGAACCACATTTGCGGTGTTCGCGACGTCTCGGTGGTGATATTACCCTGTGTTAGATTAACATACCATACAGGCACAGCAATAACGGAAAAATTAGATGTAAGGTGCCCCAGTATAGTAGCTTCCCTTAGACACATCACGATTCATCGCTCGTCGTGTGATCATGTAGGGACCCCGCGCTGCAGGATGTCCTGTAAAGTTTGAACTCGCCCCTCACAACGAAATGGTCTCGACCACTGCGTTGGCCAATGAAGGCGTTACGGAGGCTCCGTAAGCCTAGGCTTAAGGTTTGTCGCCGATCAGGTGGTGCCCGAGACATAAGTGTCATTGGTTCAAGCCATCTCGTTCACGCGCTTCCGAGCGGCGGGGTTCCCCAACCGCGTACTTGGCATCTTGTAAATCTTAGCAATCCCTAAAACATACGGTTTTACTACGGATGTGGCTCAGTCACTCGAATCCAGCTCTAGATAGTAGCTACGTAGCGATAAGTCGTTTCTAAATATAAAATAATAAAAAGAAGAGGGATAACAAAAAGGGAAGATGGGGCTACTGAGGTGCGTGCTGGTTTTGTGACTAACTAGAGGCTTACTGGAGTCGAAGGGATATGTCCCCGCATCCTCTCCCTCTTCGCATAAACCCGCCAATCCTCCTCTCTCATCATTTCTACCGTGAAAATCCGTCAAACCTTTGGTCGATACCGCCTTCACCCGGTTCCGCCAGGCACCGTCGAGTTTCATATAACTGACAAGTGAAGCTGCTGCCCTTTTAATTTGCCGTTATACGTCGACGTTCATCCCAAGACCGAGATGGTATTTTGTGCATCTCACAATATCTGCCCAGCTGACCTCCACAATTCTCCGGTCAAATGGGAAGAGTAGATAGCTGCAACCGCAAGTAGCTTTCTTCGGCAATCCTGGAGAAAGAAGATTCAGTACCAGCTTCCCAGTGAGTTTATTGATCGTGCGTCTTCGAGCTGGCGCAAGGTGCTCCACTTTGGTGAAGCTAACTCAACCTCCTCCAACCTCAGCCCACCTTGAGGCGTCCTCCCCGTTTCCTAACTTCATCTTCCATCTTCTAGATCGGCTTCTCCCTCCTCATCCACCTGTCATTCTGCTCTCCCGCCCGTTGCTCTATCTATCGCTCATTATGGGAGACCCACGCGAATCGTCGTCGTACTCGGTCATCCCGAGGATTCGCTACAACACCGTCGGTGGCGTCAACGGCCCCCTTGTTGTCCTCGAGAACGTACGTCGGCATGCAAGGATCCGCTCAGCTTACGTCTTACCAGCTGACAACACTAGGTCAAATTTCCGCGATACAACGAGATCGTGACGCTCACTCTTCCCGATGGCACTGAGCGATCGGGCCAGGTCCTGGAAGCTCGAGGTTCGTGCGGCTTTTAAACAAACCCTGGGGATAATGACGCGGCATAGGCTCACAGTGATGAAAAGGTGACCGAGCGGTGGTTCAGGTACTTCCTCGAATCGCGATATATCTCAACAAGGCGATTAATAAGTATAACAGGTCTTCGAAGGCACTTCCGGCATCGATGTCAGAAAGGTAGGCAACAATGAGTGCCATAATAAGAAGTTTGGACTGAGACGTAATAGACTAAAGTCGAGTTCACCGGCCAGAGCTTGAAGCTCGGTGTGTCCGAGGACATGCTTGGTCGTATCTTTGATGGGTCTGGACGAGCTATCGACAAGGGTCCCAAGGTGCTGGCCGAGGACTACCTCGACATCAACGGCAGCCCCATCAATCCCTACTCTCGTGTAAGGCTTCCTGCAGGCGCTCCGGTGTTCACGCTTTGGCTAACAACCCTAGGAATACCCAGAAGAGATGATCTCGACCGGTATCTCTGCCATCGACACCATGAACTCGATTGCCAGAGGACAAAAGATCCCCATCTTCTCCGCCTCTGGTCTGCCTCATAACGAAATCGCCGCTCAGATTTGCCGTCAGGCTGGTCTGATCCAGAAGCAGGGTGTTACCAACAAGGGCGTCCACGACGGTCACGAGGAGAACTTTTCCATCGTCTTTGGCGCCATGGGTGTGAACTACGGGACTGCGCGTTTTTTCACTCGCGATTTCGAGGAGAACGGCAGCTTGCAGCGTGTTACTCTCTTCCTAAACCTCGCGAACGACCCTACGTAAGCGCAGCCGTCACGATATCATGCAATTGAGACTAGACTGACCCCGCCCAGTATTGAGCGTATCATTACTCCCCGTCTCGCCCTCACCACTGCCGAATACTACGCCTACCAGCTCGAGAAGCACGTCTTGGTCATTCTCACAGACCTCTCTGCCTACTGTGATGCCCTTCGAGAAGTGTCAGCCGCTCGAGAAGAAGTACCCGGTCGACGCGGTTATCCCGGCTACATGTATACTGACTTGTCCACCATCTACGAACGAGCCGGGCGTGTCAAGGGTCGCAACGGATCCATCACCCAGATCCCCATTCTGACTATGCCTAATGACGATATCACTCACCCAATTCCTGATTTAACTGGCTACATTACTGAGGGTCAGGTGTTTATCGACCGAGCTCTGGACAACCGCGGTATCTATCCTCCCATCAACGTGCTGCCTTCGCTGTCCCGTCTGATGAAGTCTGCCATTGGTGAAGGCATGACCCGCAAGGACCACGGTGATGTGTCGAACCAGCTGTACGCCAAGTATGCTATCGGTCGTGATGCCGCGGCCATGAAGGCCGTTGTCGGTGAGGAGGCTCTGTCGGCCGAGGATAAGCTGTCTCTGGTGTTCTTGGAGAAGTTTGAGCGCCAGTTCATTAGCCAGGGCCAGTACGAATCGCGAACCATCTACGAGTCTCTTGATCTCGCATGGGCCCTCCTCCGAATCTACCCCAAGGAGTTGCTCAACCGTATTCCCGCCAAGATCCTCAATGAGTTCTACCAGCGAGCCGCTAAGGATGCGAAGGCCAATGCCAGGGATCGGGGGGAGACTGGGCCCTGGGGTCAGCAGCAGAACAAGGAAAACTTAATTGACAGCTGAGGAGCCAATTTGTTGACACTTTGATAGGGAATAGTATAATGGGCACGCAAGGCAGAAGTAGGGCTCGTAGAGAAGGCAACCTGTTTTCAATGGATCGTTTATATGCTCGCGGAGTCGTCTTAGAGGAAACTGTAACGCACAAGAGAAGGTCTGGGAGTGTGAACATAGGTAGCCGAGTTAATTCCATTCTGTCAAATCCTCGGCCGATATTTCATCAAATTTTCTACAACAAGTGATCATAAAGCGGAGCCGTGCAGTGCTAGAAATTCTGGTTTATATTACTGTCCAACTATTCATTCCGAAGTCAAGCTAGACTGATATAAGAAAAGAAGGTAAGGAAGAGGGGAAATGACTTGAATTGTCTGTTTATTACTCTTCTATATTTTCATATTAAGAAGAAGGGAGGAGGACCAGCGACAGACCGACCTTGGCACGGTGGCCGATATTAGGGAGACCTAGCTCGCTCCGTCGACTTCGTCCCCACCGCGTGAACTTAGACGGCACCAACGACACAGAATAGAGTAATGCCATTGAAGCAACCAAAATGATGTTCGTGGGTCGATGAACCGCGGCTGAGGCCGGGTGAGAGTGGTGCTGTTCACACTTTGCTTACCGCTTCGTGGCTACCAGTTTCTTTCTCGAGTTTGTGGGTCCAAAGTATGAGTGAGGATCATGTAGTCCACGTCTCTTGATAATGTTGCTACTAAACCTCAGAGAGCACCCAGATTCTAGAACCATGCTCCCAAGGAGATCCTCGGAGATCCCAACCTCAAGGCCGCTATCGCCCTCTGCATGCTAACTACAACGTTGGGATCCCCATGATGATCCATCGTATCAGTTCTTCAGGTGCCCAGATAGCTGCACTGTAGTTACAGGAAGGCCTACTCCTCTTTGCTAGCACCTTCTTCCACATCCTCGTCCAGCTCTGCCCGGGCATGCAGAGGCTTATGGGCGACATTACCTACGGTGCATGCTATATTGATGATTACACGGAGCGGGCGCTTGGTTACGATCTACTCGACTCTTATACTCATGACTGCCTCATCCCTGTCGAAGTGACAAAGACCAAAGTTTCTACGTCTTTGCCGATAGCGGTATCAACGCTTCACATCTCCTCGCGTCCCTGGGGCGCAACCTTTCCAGCAGTAATCAATGTTGCGTCTGGGTCAGGAATCGTGACGTTCTGGGTCCTCGCTTATGGCTGTCTCTATCGGGCATCCAAGGAGCAGGTGGAAAGACATCGCATGTGACAGTACTGGTTTGTAGTTGTGACATAGCTTAGCTGTTTAGGTAAATTTCTCTGGCTTAATCGTTCCTTGAATTCGTACAGTAGCGCAGCTGAAAGGCCCTGACACTCCGGTCCAGAAACTGCGTCAACGCGCCCCCCCACCCCCCGTAGCCGCCATCCCTCCTTTCATCTCCATGGCTTTGGGCCCCTTCATTTCTTTCTGGTTTTGCTTGACGCGAGACATCCCTTACCAAACCAAGACACATCAAATCAAATTTCTGCCACACATTTTACCCCTTCCTCACTGAATTGTTTTCTGCAAACAACTAAGATCACATCCCAAGTCTCGTGAGAATGGCCCAAGGCGAAACTACTTAGTACTCCTAAATAAAACATAAGTCGCATTCCAGAGTGCGGATCACTTGCATTTACCTCCTAGCATAACAACAACAATGAACGAAATTCCGCGGGCGATATTAAACCGAATTGCAATGCAGGCAAGGTGCCGGGGGCGCATATGATGCGGCATCTAGGGGGATACTAATCAGCGAATTTGGCATTAGGTGTCATCAAGCCAGATCTTGGAGAAGGGCTCCATCCAGCAATCTGAGGTCGGTTTGCCCGATTCTTCCCCCCGCAAGAGCTTCACACTAACACCGTGTGCCCAACGGATGCCATCACCGCGCCAGAGAAAAAGGAACGGCTCGTGGGGAGCCATGGTTGGCCACTAAATTGTGAGAAAGTCCAGGTTCCTGTAGCTGGACTATGAAAATCGTGGCTTCTGATTATCCCCTCAATTGTCGAAAGGCTCCCGAAAGTACCTTGCCCCACATGGCCCCCGTTACATGACAGGTACATGAGGGGAACCTAAAGACCAGGGACGAATTTACGCCTATGGCACAGCATAAACTTGTCCGAGGGGGAAAAAGAAGCTAATTGCTTTGCTTTTCAGGGCCAGCGGGTTGGGCAGCCAAGGTCAAGAAGCTTAAGGAAGCCTTTCGCGCCGGTCAGCAATAATAAGGAGAGGTCTCAATTAAAGAGGAAGAGGCATCAATCAATTTGGGGGTGAGCAGTGGGATGTCGCGATTTGTAACTCAAAATATTGTTGGAACATCTATCATGGGCTAATTTAGGTAGGGAATAATGTACCCTCAATTCTTGCATTTTAATTGGGCAGACATCCCTGAAGTGACCTGGCGGGAGCCTTTCGACAATTGAGGGGATAATTCTTGCGATGTCACCGATAACATTAATCGCTTCCAACTTGGATATGATCCAACCCAATCGTTTCTACATATCAGAACGATGCAGCTGCATAGTCAACAATGGAATATCTTTCAGCCATTACTATAGTCGCAATATGGTTTCAAATCCTCCTCTCATGGATCACACTCACTCTAGAACATTGCTGGAAGTCTTCGGTGGCGAAACAACGGAGTTGGTGCTACGTTTCATCGGAGATTGCGTGCAGACCTGGCCTATTTCATATGGTCGCCCAGTGTCATTGTTCGCTTTTATTGCTTCGTCTAGAGTATTATTTGCTAAAATTTCCTAGAGGCTGTTTGTGTCCTGATAGCGGTGCGCAGAAGTGTTTGCATCAAGAAGAGTAGGGTGACGGTGCACTCATGATGTCTTGAGAAGGGGAGCAGATGACGCATGCCATAGAGTCAGTCCGGTATAGGCGATGTGAACGATGACGACGGCGCTTCCGGGTCCAGGGCAGCAGTAGCGATGGGATGTGGTCTTGCGAGCATATTGGGTCCTGGGTTTGGGAATGGCCCGTATAACGGAAAAAGAATGATAAACGACCTTACGTCCATAGAGAGCGGTACACAACCGAAAAGGTCTCGATTTATTCGGTCAAGCACTGGGATCCCAAGACCGTGTGATGGTAGCCAAACGCCCTCACTATTCCATAAAAATGCGTTGCCGCAGCGGGTAGGACAAACATGTGGAAGATCTGATGGGAGCTGCCCCATATGCCGAATGCACCTGGAAAACTCCTCTCCGGCCATCGAGCCTACATTCCTAGTCAGTCAGTTAGTCACCACCACTATGGGAGATGATTGGGATGCCCGATCACATAGAGAACTGCGCCGAAGATATACATGGCGCCATGGATGACGATACAGGCAACGCTGATTCTGTCATCGAGCCCTTTGTAGCGTAGATGGTGACGGCGTGGATAATAGGGATGAAGCCAGATAAGCCGGCGGCGGCGAACATCATGGCTCGGTATGGCCGCCATCTTGGGGTGCGTCTGCTTCCATTACCTTAGTCGTTTTCCGTCAAGCGGCTCAAGTACATAATGCGCTAAAGAGTGGGTCTAGCGATGCCAGTGGTGCTATTTTTTTCACTGTAGCTCTGAAGCTCATAGCGCTCGCCTGAACGATTAGCCGCAAGTTGTTTTGGTTTCGTTTAGAGAACGACTATCTGTTGGAAAAACTGGGGACTCCCCTTCCCTTCAGGATTCAGATTGTTAGTCTGAAAGTCCTAGATTTAAAGTACAAAGTCCCAGACGAGATCATCTAGAGATATAAACCCGAGAAGAACTCTCATCTCAATAATAAACAATCAAGTTAAATAAATATTTTCACTAAGCACCCCTCCGCAACATAAACAACACTATCGCAATACCTTAGAGTTAGTTGGGTACCGGCATACAATAAGCCGTTCTCCAGAATTCCATAAGGCCGCGTCACTAGGTTTGGTGTCTTGGACGATCTGCAGAGGTGGCACAACCATGTCCATTATAGTAACAGCCATATTCGACACCCTTCCAAAGCTAGATGTCTTTATATGGCCGTTATCTATTATTAAAGTACAGTACATTGGGATTTTATTGGCACATTCATCATTTATATAACCGTATTGGTCTAATTACTCTCTCCTTCCACAAGACCGGAATCGCCTCGTTTGACGTAGCGATATCTCTTCTTCTTTCATGCGGCATAGGAATATGAGCTCGACGCCTATACGGTCGACAACTTATATAACTGGGTCATCAAGCTATTCGTGCCGTGGCCGCGCCATGTTCCTCCCCAAATGAGGAAGCTAAGCCAAGCCTTCAGGATAAGACCTAGCACACGTATACATCCGTTAATAGCGATGCGGATTAATTCGCGCAATTATCGGTCTTGCGTTTTCAATATCTTGCCACTTCGGTGTACGCAGCTTGAAGGCCTTCATGATGCAGGGGCGGGTCTACATACCCTCGCACACAACTGACACACTATCTACCTCTTCTACTTCCAATACTTCCCCAGCCGACGAGGATGCCCGCCTCCAAATTTGGCCCCACCGGCCCCGCGGCTACTTAATCGTGCTCACCTTTACCCTTTCTCTTCTCTTTCCTTGTCAGCTCGACTTCCAAATCTTTCCTTAGATCTTTTGCCAGCCAAGCCATTGTCATCTCGGTCAAAATAGAGCGCCCACGACCCCTCATCTTCTTCCACGGCCATGAAGCCCTCCCAGCCCTCCAAGGTAATTCTCTTGTCAATACGAGTGCAATCCCATGGCCCAGCAAGGTGGTGTTCTGTCTCTACTCGCAGGCCGTACTTCACCTCATAAGTTTCTTGATCTACGTATATCCAATTTAGCTGTGGAGGTTCATCGTAGATTGTAGACACCAGGCCCTCTCCCTTGCGACCCCAGTCTTGGTCAGGATAGGAGAGGAAATAAAACCTGCAAATAAATGACCTGAACAGTTGACTCGACCCTCAGTCTTGTTCACCGCAATGTATAGCTGGTTATCAACTGCATTAGCGGTCAAGGGGACAGTTTGTTGCGTTGCCAGATCGCTTCGCAGAATGCGTACCTTGTTGTTGCGCAACACTATGGCACACCCATCGACGTCCCTACACGCGGGTGAGGTACTACGGCAAGAAACGATAAGGTTCGATTTCACGCCCCTGTGTTGTTCTTTGGCATTCTTTCTCTGGCCTTGGCGAATCGCTTCAGTAGTACCAATGATCGCAGGACAAGCCGCTATGGCAGTCAGAATTCCTAGGACCATGATTCCTCGATTACTGCTTGAATTTAAAATTATCTCGCAGAATTTACTATTTGCTACGACCAGGGAGAATTAAAATTGAAGTTCGTTGGAAAAAGAAAAAAAGAAAGAAAAAAAGCTTTACGTGGGATCGCGTCATTGAAACGTATTTCATTCACATACAATCCTATGACACATTATGCCCATTCCCTACAGCACAGCAAATGCCTATTTTTCAAATCAACCGGTTATGGGGAGAGTTCTGGTGTCATTCGCAAGTCACATCGCAAGCCTGTTCGTGTAGTTTTGGTGTCATACGTAGGTTCATATCACAAGCATATTTCCTAAATACAGGTAACAGAGATAGGTCCCATGTCTTGTTATCCCTTCAATTGGCATAAGACTTCGGTCCATACCCCGCCCCAGTGTTGTGCCTCTAACAGCTTAGCACCTACTACACGGGGCTTCAGGGCAAGACACTGTTATAGCCTTATTGCCAGTCTGCTTGCTCTTTGCGCGGAAGATAGTGTAGGATAAGGTATTGTCACTAACGAGCGCTCTGATTGAGCCGACCCCGCTGCCGTGACCTGTACGAAGTCTCATGCCCGTTAAATGGATAGGGTCCCTGGTACCGCAATGCATAATATAAAATACCACAACTTTCCATCCATCCTCCTTGTTACTATACATATTGCTCTATCGATTTTAAATCTTATCAACATCGATCCACTATGTCCCAAGCGTAGGTCTCCATAACAACTCTTGGTCTTCAACTCCCGGCACTGCCTTCGCGAGACTAATGGCATGTACAGAGAACAGCAAGAGAACAGCGCCGAAGAGTCCGAAGGCGACTTACCTCTTACCAAGTCCCCTTCCAACCCAACAGGAGGCCGCAAACCTACCAATCTTGCGATGCAGAATGCAGCCGTGGCAGAAGAGGTCACTGAGGACGGCGCACTACGGCGCACAAATCCTGGTAGAAGAATTGGTCCAATTCGTGAATCGCGGATCAAAGATCGACCAGCGAAAGAGGGCGAGAAGGATAGCAGCCTGAAGATCAAAATTGAGCTGGATCGTGAAGTCGAGGTAGAGATTTATGCACGAGTTAAGGGTGATGTAACAATTGGGTTGCTGTGATAATTAGGTTGAAGTCTATGCTAGAGTCAAAGGGGATGTTACGATCGGACTCCTGTAAGATGTGAGTTGACTTCGGCCTCGAGGGACAGCATATTGACGATATATATTGCAATACCAAATAGCTTCGCCGGATGCTCACCTCAGGGTGTGCACTGTACTACTGCCTTCTTGGTAAAATGGGACAATGGTGAACCTCGAAACTTCCGAACATACAAACGTTAGCAACTTGAGGATGATGCATGATATATCCGTAATGGGCATTAGGTTTGCGACTGGTCTTAGGGGAGGTTCTGAGATGAAGTATTCAATGAAGTTGGCGACTTGATGTCTATTTTGTTCTTGTGATTCCCAGTAATAGCCACATCTATCAAGACATGCTGAAATTTCTGCGAGGACCAGCTGCACAGGAGATGGCTAGCATCAAAATCTCTTCAATATTCGTGTTGAAATGAGCATGTTGTTTTGATTGAAGAAGAAAAGACTAGCGCTGAAACAGCACAATCTATTTAACAGGAGGACATTCACATCCAGCTACCAATGGATCGGAACAGCCATTGATCCGTAAAACTACGGATCTCAACACTCCCACTCGAGCCATTGGTGCGAGATGTTTCCGCTGACAGAGTGTGGCCTCATTAAAACCTCAAAAACATGTTCATGGGTGAAAAATAGGAAAGAGCTTCTGTTACCACGCCTGCGTTGGTTTGCTTGGTCACTGGAGCCTTAGCACCCCAGTTGTTCCGAGATATGTGATAGACAGTTTGTGAAGCTAACAGCTATTTGACTCTCTGGTTACTAGAGCCTCAGCACCCAGATTGTCCAGAGTGCTTGAAGTTTGACATACGGTTGAAGCATCGGAATCTTCGATCACCAGAGCCTTTGTGCTCCAGAGGTACACTCCCTTATTCCAAACCGTTCACGACTCTGATCGCATACTTATAGAAACATATCAATCCTTGATGACATAAACGGATGTCGCAAATCTTCCAGTTTGGCCCATGTCGTGCCCACCTATCAACCAACGACTTGCTTCCCCACGGGGCCAGCTAAGAAGGTATAAAGTCATACGCCCTCTACTTCGTCTATTCCACGTCAGTGTCACCAAATGATAGATCGCTCAGAGTGGCTGGTATAGCTGTTGCTCACACCAATGGCTGTATTGATTGGATATTTTGAGTGTTGTTGCAACCAACTCCATACTCTTGGGTCTATAGTCCTATAACCTGCCACTTCAGGACTATTGAGATCAACCCTAAGCTAATAGTTATTGAAAGAAGCTTCAACCTGATCAACCATAACACATCGCTTGCCTCCAGCACAAAAGATTTTCACAGCGTATCCCAAGAATTGTCATCTGATTCTATCTGCTCGTCCTCGCTTGAGCCCCCCGCATTCGTAAACTCTTGGAATATCGCTATGTCCTCAAACCTGTCAGCCAGGCTTTCCACGCTGGCCTCCGAAGGGTTAGTCATGGCAAGGTTCAAGTCCGCCATAAATGTGGCCCGGATGTCGTATGGTGGGTTGATTAACCGGTTTTCCTCGTACTGCTCCATTATGTGTCGCGCCTCGCTCGCTGGTAAATCGCCTTGCTGCAGTGCCATTGATAGTAAACTTCGGCCGATGGCATCTGCAAAACGGTATGCCTGCCGTAGACGTCCGTAGCATTGAATGCAGAAAAATAGATAGAAACGCCAAGCAGGGTCCTTTGTGTCGCCAAGATTAGCGTTTGCCACATGAATCAGGCCTGTATGCCATAGCATCGTATAAGTTGAAGACATATAATTCTTGCGGTATACCACTATAAGGCGCTTGAGTTGATTTACAGACGCTTTATAAGCCGCATCGGGCGAGCTCCTCTTACAAGGAAATGTCTTGAATCGTAAAGACCTCGAAGAGTCCCTCGCTCGAACCGTGAAGGGGTGCAAGATACTAATAATTGCTACGTGAAACCAGATACTGTCGTACTGTTAGAAGTCTTTTAAGAACTTCGTTCAGAAAGGAACAAAGAATTGCAACATACTGAAAGATCAGAACATGATGTGGACTTTGTTCCGAGCGCACCATCGACGGTGGCAGCGTTTCTGCCCAAGCTATGAGCTCGCGATACTTGTATTCGGCAAATGCAAGTGTGATATGATCGCTCAGGCCCTCGCGTGGATAAGGCTGATCGCGATAGTATCGCAAAGTCACTTGGTGGATTATTCGCCAGAATCGGCAAAGGACTGGAAATGTGTCGCCCATGTAGGTCGACCGCAAAGTTTGGCGGATAGACTCGGGGCTGCCTTCAGAGGTTTCACGCCAGCCATTTCCCGG